>CM031087.1:4387719-4545883 GCA_018257905.1 Gillenia trifoliata | reverse complement strand
TTTTTACTAAACTATTTAACATCAACAGAAATGGAAGACTTGTTATCTTCCTTAATACACTCCCTCAAGCGAGAGGAGGAATCAGAGTTGATTCCAATGGGAAGCTTGGAACACAAGTATCGGAACTGATTTTTAGACAAAGATTTTGTATGAAGATCAGCCAATTGATCAGCACTGCAAACAAACTGGACTTTGAGAAGATTAGCTAGAACCAGTTCGCGAATGTAATGGTAATCAATCTCAACATGCTTAGTGCGAGCATGAAAAACAGGATTAGAGGCTAAAGAGATGGTTGAAATGTTATCACACCACAGTGTAAGCAGTTTAGGGAGAAGACAGTGAAGGTCACGAAGGATTTTACAAACCCAAGTGAGTTCTGCAGCCGTATGAGCCAGAGATCTATATTCGGCTTCGGTAGAAGAACGGGCGACAATACTTTGTTTCTTGGCACTCCAGCTGATGAGGTTGGGACCAAGAAAGACACAATAGCCACTGGTTGATCGCCTATCAAAAGTGCTTCCAGCCCAATCAGCATCGGAGTATGCTGAGAGATCAACAGGACCCTTTGTAAACCATAATCCCTGGGAAACAGAACCTTTTAGAAAGCGAAGAACTCGTTTGGCAGCTTGAAAATGTTGCTCACGCGGAGCATGCATAAATTGGCAGAGCTGATTGACAGCAAAAGCAAGGTCTGGTCGAGTCCACGTGAGATATTGAAGGCCTCCAACAATGGAGCGATACTCAGTGGGATTGGGTAGAAAAGAACCAGTATGATCCAGTTTGTGGGAGCCAAGAGGTGTGCAACAAGGTTTTGCACCCTGCATATTTTTCCGTTGAAGAAGATCAAGCAAATATTTAGTTTGATGAAGAAAGATCCCTTTAGAAGATCGCTGGACTTCCAGCCCCAAAAAATAGTGTAAAGGACCAAGATCCTTCACTGGAAATCGAGTACTAAGTTGTTGAATGAATTGTTGACAAAGATGAGAATTAGGGCCAGTAACGAGAATGTCATCCACATAAACGAGAACTATAACTAACTGAGGACCATTAAGTATAAACAAAGATGCATCAGATGAAGATTGATGGAAGCCAAGGTCATGCAGGGCTTGAAATAGTTTTTCAAACCAAGCTCTTGGGGCTTGCTTAAGACCATACAACGATTTTCGAAGTTTGCACACATGACTAGGAAAGAGAGGATCAATAAAACCAGGTGGTTGAAGCATGTAGACATCCTCTTTTAAATCACCATGAAGAAAGGCATTGCTGATGTCTAACTGGTTTAAAAACCAATTATGTTGAACAGCAAGACTAAGAAGTATTCGAATGGTAACCGGTTTAGCAACCGGACTGAAAGTCTCTTGGAAATCAATGCCTTCTTGTTGATGAAAGCCCTTGGCAACAAGCCGGGCCTTGTAACGATCCACAGTACCATCAAGCTTCTTCTTAACACGAAACACCCACTTGCAGCCAACAATATTTTGAGAGGAATGAGAAGGAACTAAGGACCAAGTTCCTGTAGACAGTAAGGCATTGTATTCATCCTGCATAGCAGCTCGCAGTGAGGAAACTTAGATGCTTGTAAATAAGTACTGGGAACAGAATCCAGTGCAATGGATAGAGGATGCTTAGTTGCTGCATAAGCCTTAGGTTTATAGATGCCTGCTTTGGATCGGGTAACCATAGGATGGGTATTAACCATAGAGGTAGAGACAGGGTAAGAAGCATTTGGAGTTGGAGAAGCATCTGAAGTTGAAGAAGCATCGGGAGTTGGAGAAGCAGCAGGAGTTGGAGAAGCATCAGGAGTTGGAGAAGCAGCGGGAGTTGGAGAAAAGGCAGGAAGCAGCGGGAGTTGGAGAAAAGGCAGGATGAGTATACTTGCTAAAATAGAGATCCATTGAAGGAGAAGTAACTGAAGAAACACTGCCAGAGCTAGAAGGATGAAGTGGTAGAGACTGAAAAGGATAGAGTTCTTCATTAAAAAGCACATGTCTGGAGATATAGACTCGGTTGTCAATTGGATCAAAGCACCGATAACCTTTGTGTTGAAGACTATAGCCCAAAAGCACACAACTCTTGCTCTTAGCATCCAATTTACTGTGAATATAAGGTTTAAGCCATGGGAAGCATTAGCAACCAAAAACTTTGAGTTTGGAATAATCCGGGTGCTGATGAAATAAAATTTCCCAAGGAGATTGTGAGATACCAGAAATGGGAAGATGATTAATGAGATATAGGGCAGTAGAGAAAGCCTCGACCCAAAACACATGAGGGACATGAGAAGCAACAAGTAAGGTCCTAGCTGTCTCAACAAGATGTCGGTGTTTTCTCTCAGCACAGCCATTTTGTTCAGGCGTGTGTGGACAGCTGAATTGATGAAAAATACCATGTGCACTGAGAAAATATGCAAAAGAATGACTAGTAAATTCACCCCCTGAATCTAAACGCAACACTTTGATTTTATTACCAAGCAAATTTTCTACATAGTTCTTGAAAATAACAAACGTAGAAAGTACATCCGACTTTGCCTTCAAAGGGAAAAACCAACTGTATTTACTAAAATCATCAACAAGAAGTAAGTAATATCTGAAACCACTGCTAGATGTAACAGAAGCAGGTCCCCACAAATCACAGTGTAAAAGTTGAAGACTGTGAGTAGTTGCTGAAGAAGACAGACCAAAAGGAAGCTTGTGGTTCTTTGCCAATGCACAATCTGAACAGAAAAAATCAACTGTAGACTTGCCGTGCACTGCAAGAGTATTAGTAGATATTACCCGTCGAAAAATGGCAGAAGAAGGATGACCCAAGCGCCTATGCCATATCTTTATTGGAGCTTTAATACTGACGAAAGCTGATGCAGCAAGTGAAGAAGAAGCTTTACCAGAGACGAAACTAGAAGATGTAGTAGACTGCAAAGGATAGAAGCCGTCTTTAACTGAACCCCGCAAAAGTGTCTTCCCCGTGGAACGGTCCTTAACAACAGATCCATCAGAATCAAGAGTCAATGAACAATAATTGTCCCGGAGAAATTGAAAGGCAGATAACAAATTGTGTTGCATGTGAGGAACATGAAGAACATTTGACAGTGTAAAACAAGAAGTAGGGGTGCGTAATATAGATGAACCAACATGAGAAATAGGAAGACCTTTACCATCACCTATGTAAACCTTGTCTTCACCAGTGTAGGGAGTAGGAGAGTTGATGTGTGATATGTCATTAGTAATGTGCGAGGTAGCTCCTGAGTCAATTAACCAAGTAGGAGAACACTTGGCATTGGAACGAGCACACATTGCTTGGATCTTGGCAGGAGGGATTCGACCACAGATCTCAGGATTCATACGGTCAAAGCAGTCAATCGCTTCATGACTTGAATTACCACAGATTTGACAAGGAGCTCGAGGACGAGAAGAAGAACCACGAGATTGAGCAAAGGAATTAGAACGATTGAAACCACCAGTGAAAGAATTACCACGATGAGAGCTTCGATTGCCACGATAGGTGCCACGATTTGTCTTCCCACGATTCGAATTGTAACGAAAAGAGTGCTGAAGTGGTTAATTCTGAGCAACATACACCTGAGGTGGGTTGCGAAGAAGTGGGGGTTGATCTTGAATCGATAAGGCATGAAATGGTTCAGACATACTGGAAGAGACAACGTTCTTGCGACGATTCAGAGAGAGCTCTTTAGTAAGGAGCAAGCCATGCAATTCATCCAAAGATGTAGAAGATAACCGAAGCATGATTGAGTCGGTGAATGATTCAAACTCATCAGGAAGACCAGCCAGAGTAGCAGCAATGAGATCGCGATCAGAAATTGAGGCTCCAGCAGCAGTGAGAGAGTCAGAGATCTCTTTGAGCTCTTGCAAATAATCAGACATGGATCGAGAACCTTTCTGAACACTTTGAAGTCGAGAGCGAAGCTGATGAACATGTGCATCAAAGACACCCCCAAATCTTTGTTCGAGCTTAAGCCATAGATCACGAGAAGACGAAACACCAATTGTGAAAGGAATCACCTCTTCAGATAACGTGGAATTAAACCAGATCAGGAGATTCTGATCCTTCTCATACCAAACTTTGAAAGCCGGATTAAGAGTGCGATCAGGCAGAAGAGGGGCAGGACAGGGTTCCTTGCCATCGACGATACCAAGAAGACGATAACGCCAAAGAATCGGAGTAAACAGAGCACACCATGGCAGATAATTGGTCCTCTTGAGCTTGATTGGCACCATGCTGCCAATATTTTGGATTGTGAGAGAGGAATATGAAGAGGAATTAGGGTTAGAAGAGGGATTGGTAACAGGCACCGACTCAGACGAAGTCGCCATGAGAGAGCAAGAAAACAGATCAAGATCAACAAGCGCATAACAAAATCGCCACAGAGAACAATCAAATCGAGGTACAGATCAGAAAATCGGAGCGGAAGAGAAGAGGATCGAGAAGAGCCGTGAGGCGACTGGCGATGAAACCATAAAGATTATAAAACTTTTCTTCAAGATTGTATTTCACCTAATGAATTTACAATTACACGTAAGAGAATATATATACTATCTCGCACAAGTATACCCTTGACTACCTTAACTAAACTTGTAACCATTCTAACTAACTACATAGTTAATAACAAACTAAATCACATTTAATTTTTAGCCAAACTATTTAACATCAACAACAGAAATGGAAGACTTGTTATCTTCCTTAATATTGGGACTCTATGCCCTTCTTTTCTTTTCTGACTGTTGGATTGATGGAACAAAACCAAAAATAAATAAAGGGGCAAAATTAAGGGGGAATGTAGAAATCACTCGCATAAGTAAATGCAAAGATAACTCATTAAAATTACAAAATACATGTTAAACTATAATCGTCTGCAAAAAGGGGAGCCATGTATTTTCCGTTGCATTACGGATTTTTGTTTCACCCATTTTCCATCACCATTCTCTTCAAAAAATATAAAATTGATCTTGATTCTGGGCTTTTTTTTCTGACATACTACGATTTTTCTGGTTAAATATGAACTAAAAATTGAAGATCAAAATCACAGAGAATCCTGATATCGTATCAATATGTATGCAACACGTATCTGATACCATTTTTGCAGTCAGTTCAATTCTTTAATTTTTGATCCTAACTACGTTGTTAAAAAGTTGATTAACAAATTATTCACAGATTCCCAAGTCTTGTTAAATATGATTGGATCAAACAACAAAATTCTATATAAAATCATTCGCTTCCAAAGCCAATGGCGATAACGTAATTCCGAAAGAAAGAGAGACAGAATCGAGCCAGAAATGGGAAGAAGCTCCCGTTGCGAAGAACGGACTGAGCAGTGAGCTTGGACTGACGTTGAAGACCACCCTTGCCTGATTATGTCAGAGAGCATAAGTGAAGGAGATGGGAGAAACTATCGGTGGGAAACAGGTGAGTTGGTTTGATTCAACATGCGAGCTCCTCAAGCATAATGCATGAATGCTTATGAACTATGCGCGGTTCGCAGGTCTGAAGAGGTGTGGGAAGAGTTGTAGGCTTAGTGGTTGAATTATCTGAGGCCGATATCAAGAGAGGTAACATTACAGAAGCACTAAGAAGACTCTGATTGTAATGCGGCCCACAAAACTTCAGTAACAGGTACTTACTACCCACAAACCTGTAATTAAGCTTCAAGTAAGGCTATGTCCTTAGTTATGGATGTTTTATTGGTCTTCGGGTACCTGTAGATGGTCATTGATAGCCTGAAGGCTTCCAGGTCGAACAGATGTAATGAGATCAAGAACTACTGTGGAACTCTATCTTAAGGAAAGAATGCTGCACAGGAAACCAATCAGAAAGGTCTAGGAATGAGAGGAAAACCATCGAAGACTTGGCTGCAGAGGCTACAGCCATCAGTAGAGACTTCAACTCGCATTTTACCAAAGAAGAACTCAAGACCAACAAGTGTAATGGACCAGTCAAGAATACGGAAAGCAGAAGCAGATTCTAATGACTTTATTCTACCAAACACTAGTGACAGATATGCCGTGGAACTTCATAATGGATTCCCAATGCAGGCAACTAAGCATATCTGAGTTTCTCCATACCACTTCAAAGCTTTGTGAACTGAAGACGATGATTGTTGATTGCACGAATAGCTGCAGAACTGATCATTAAATGTCAACCTCAACCACTGGAAGCCTTGCATTTGGAGGAGTTAAAATGATTGGGAAGCTTACTTAATTTTGTCTGCCCTGAAGTTTCTTAGTTCTTGATTCTTTCCTTTGAATGTCAATATCAAATTCAAATGGTCAGCATGTTTGCTTATCATGCATCCTTCATCCAATATTTGCTGCAGGCAATCCAATACTTGTGAGTTTTGGTGGTACAAAGGGCAAAATTTGCTAGGCTTTCTTTTGGTTTAGTTTCAAAACTACACGTCCTTTTCTTGGTGGTGGGAGATAGCTTACAGGAGGTTCCTTGGGAAATACAGTGAAATGAGTAACACATCATGAATAACACGATTTACTAATTCGATGCATTACTAGACATAACCAACATGTTATATCCAAAAGGAGAATTTAATTCAACTTCAAACTCTGTCAAAAGGCAATAAAAACTACTCAAAAAGGCTTGAAACTGAAGCAAATAGCCAAAAACATCAAAATTCCTAGGTTAACAAAAGAACTACACGCTATGATTAACCGCCGCATCTTCCTAGTTCTGTCTGATCGCTATGCTCTCCCTTATATTCATCAGAATCATCACCATCCGTGTCTTCCCTTTCGGCCCGATGTCCTCATCATCCTCATCATCCTCATCGCTTTTCCTTCTCCTTCCCACGGTCTCCTTGCACATGTTCTACTTACCATCATTCAATGCCATTGAAATCCAACCTACTCCTCGACCCCATTTCTCGAGATTTCAAATTCCCATTAGACAAATTATGTTCAACTCCCGTCTCTTCCTGCAATAAAGTTTCTAAAAGCTCTTGAATAACCTTGCCTTTGAATGCTAACATCCATGCTAACCTCCAGATGAAGATGAAGGGACGGTCGGTGTTTTTGAGTACAGCTGACCTAACTGATTAAAATAAGAACAAGTTTTCGACTGAAGAGTCGCTTTTTCAGAGTGCCTTGGTTTCCTAAAGTACTCTGTTGATGTTCTCCCCCACTTTTGTTTGCACCTTCTGGCACCCTTCTGATACCCATTGGAAGGCCAAAGCACCCACCTCTTCCCAAACACATGCCCTCCTTTGACCCCAGTTCCGGCAAATTTCGATTCTACACTACTCGACTAGAATCAACGCCTCGACTTCTGCTTTGAGGCCATCTGCTATTTGTGTGATCAACTTCCTTGACGGTGTCAATTCCCTCCTGTTTGCCCGCTTTTAAATTGATCAGGGATGCACAACAATGGGGTTTGCCTAGGAGGAAGATTGACTCTTTGGCCAGTGATTTCTCAATGTATGAAACAATGAGAGCTTCTCTGCTTGAAGCTAGAGCCTGTTCATGGAGTTTGGCCATGGCTTCTCTTATGGTTCTCCTCCGCTTGATATTCCATGCTTCTTCCCTTTCCCTTCTCTCTTTCTCCATTTTTTCAATCACTTCCAAATACTTCTTATGAAGATTCTTCCTGGTGATCCACAACCTGCTTCACCAAGTTCTCGAAAACCTAGTCATTGAACTTATTTGCTCCTTCATTTTCCTTTCCTTCCTCTTCTGAATCTTCCTCACCGAAACCTCTTCTCTCCAATGGAGTCTTCCGACCCATTATCCGCCCTAACTCTACCAGCTGAGCAGCATTGAGGTTATTAGGATCACCAAAACCACAGGAAATTCCACATTTTTGGGGCAGTTTTCCCGGTGAGCACAGAGCCAGAGCCGGTTTGATTCTGATTAGCTTCTCCCATCTTTGGTTAGGCTATAGATTGCTTCCTAAGCTCACCATAAGCCTACAGATTTCCCCTCCAAGTCTCTGCATCTCTCCCCTTCTTCCTGCCTCTGCCTTTTGCTTGTTGTGTCAGGGACTACCAAAGGTCAAGTGAGGCTTCCAACTGCGGCATTAACGCAAACACGTGGGGGTAAAAACACAGGGTCAGCATGAAAAACAGAGAAACACAGAACAAGTACAATAAAAAGCACGTAAATTTCTGGGCATTATCGATAAAAATTACCACATGGTTCTCTTCTAATCCCGTAATATTCTTCTTGGGTTTGCCAATTCTTGAATCCTAAGTTAAGGGGTGTGGTCCACTAAGCCACTGAGACCAAGCTTGAAGCTTGAGCTCGGCTGCCATGGCAGCCTGCCTTCTTCCTGCTGTTCTTGCTGCAGCAAATGCTTGGAATTGGTGCTGATTCTGTCGTTGAAACAGGTCGTGGGTAATCGGAATCGGATGAACTAATTGACTGAGATGATGAAAAATGCATTGTGGCCGTTCTGCTGCTGATGAAACCGTTGAAGGAAATGGTTCTGGTTTTTGTTTTATGATTGAAGATTGGTAAAACTTGATGAATTAGAATCCATGAAGTGCTGATTGCCAATCTCGCTGCCCAAAATTGACTGCATATCTTTTTTTTTTTTCAAATCGAAAAAGAAAGAAATGTTTTTCTTACTGGAAAACTCTGAATTTTGAAAGCAATGCAAGTTGAAATATTTGAAGCAGGAGAGTAGGGTTCTTTTCTTCTTCTTTCTTGGGAAAGAAATTTTGAAACAGAGTATCTCTCTGAGTATCTGAACTTTGAGAAAGGCATAACAGACTGTATTTCCGCAGAGAGTGAGAGTAGGGAAGGATAAGATTTTGGAGCTGCGAGTTCGTCTAGTCATATATAGTTCTTTGTTTCCTTTTTGAAATATTGTTTTTAGAAGTTAACAATGTTCTTTAGGGTTGTTAGAACAAAATAGCTATTTTGATTTGCTTTATATAAACTAAGATAAATAGAGAAAAACTAACAACATTGTTAATGTTTTTGTTAACAATAAATGTGGATGAAAGAATTTTTTTATTTATTTTCTTTCTCGACACTTCTGCTGCCTTCAGCTTTCACATTGTGTTTCCTTTTCTCGACGACAATCGCCGCTACTATCATCAAGCCGCCGAAGTTTAAAACAAATCAAGTCATTATGCCAGTTTCCGATAATACCTTATACCTTTTAAACTTTTGTTTGACACTCATTCTCCACAAGAGTGGGAAAGTTGTCATGACTCACTCAGATGCTGTCTGATCAATCTTAATCTTCAAATTTGAACTGCTAATATATTGCCATGACACGTCTGGGTGATTTTTAAATTTCTTTCCAACACTCACTTACCATATTAAAAAGTTATTTCTAACAAATTAACCCATTAAATCTCTTTTTTATCGGAAAAAATTTTGATGGCAGACAATTGAATTCAAGATTTAATAATCGAATCATCTGCATTAATTTAAGCAAACAAGACGCCAAGTATGACACTCAAATGATAGATTGCTGTTATAATTCAATTTCATCGTCAACAAACTGTGCCTCGGAAAAGTACCTAAAACTCAAATACAACTCGCAACCTAAATCATTAATCAAGTAATGTGACTTAAGTTTGTTTTTCTTTAGGGAATTTGCTCTTTAATACTCCTTTGATGGGTGACACATATGGGTGACACATGCAATGGTAGTACGAGCTGAAAAGGAGCGGGAGTGTAGGCAATCTCATGTGGGGGCTACAGTGACACGCGCGTACGAATCTGGAAAATATCTGTCGTCGTCCGACAGCATGGGAGAGGGAGTGGACATCCTTTTGGAAGCTTACGATGTATGTGCACGTGAAGAGGAGAGTACATTGGCCCTGTTGTCGACTTGTCGTCTCTCACCATTAATTTAAATATAATGACCGCTGGCGATCTCGAATCTCATCCAACGGCCAGTATTCAAATTTAGCAAGTGTCAGTTTGACAATTGTAGTATTGGTAGACGCCACTCATACAACTCTCTCTCGCCCCTTTTCAGTGTCAAAAAGTGATTGTCCCAATTTCGGCGATAATAGTCGGCTCTCGTTTAGGAGCATCTCTCCAACAGTTTCTCTAAATATATCTTATTAGTATTTTATTACTTTTCAAAATAATAAAAAAGAAATCGGTTTGATAATAAAAATAGAAATGTTGACAAAGACACTTTCTTTATAATAAAAAAATGTTTGTAGAGTAAGATAAAGAGTATCTAAATTTATAGAGTGTGGTAATTTTCTAATTAAAACTCATTCGATAACTTCATTAAAACACAAAAATTATACGATATTTCAAATTTAATTTGCGTGACTTTATTGAAGATGCTCTTAGGGGAGATCAAATTTTAAGTATTACCTGTATATTGTTATCTGTCGTTTCCTCGTGTTAATCATATAACATCACGTGGAATTATGATGTGATATCTTATGATTAACGCGTAGATGCCACAAAAGTAATATTACGGTTTTAAGAGAGTTTTGCATAACCTGATTTCATTCATTAGTGACTTGAATCTTAAAAAGTTTCCATTAAAAGACAAAATTTTAGCTGCTCTGTGAAGATATTTAGCGCTCTGTGATCTTTGCACTATTGATTAATTCTCACTTAAAGCTTAATTTTTCACTAAAATACCTTAGAAGTGGTTTTTGGCCTCCTACCTATAATCATTCCAAACGCACTCCCTATTATACACAAAACTCATTCAACAATAATCCTACTTAAAAAAGTTGAGGTTCCACCATAAATTCAATTGACAATTGAAGGAGTAGCTTTCAATTACTTATAAGCACATACAACATCCCTTTTTTTTCTTTTTTTTTCTCCTCGACGTGGAATCGATACTCTCAACACTACTCATACTAGATTATTTTACAAATGTAAAAGTGAAATAATCCCTTCCCATAACTCTAAGATACAAACATAATAATATTTTAATTGTCTAAACTTTTTCAAGTCATGTTATGCAAATTTTTTTAGATACAAACACATTACATGAAACATACAAATAAACTTATTAGATTGTATTTAGATCAATCACAGGTTTAGTAAACTATGAAGTGATGCTATAACTATTCAATAGGTGAAATGTGTAACTCAATTGTTCATGATAATATAATTCTATCCCCGATATCAGATTCAAACTACATAAAATTTGAGTAAAATACCTGGTCAGCATTTACTCAACTGACGCTATCATTAACAGACACTAGAAATAAACAAAATAAATATTAATTATTCAATAAGACGATTAATAACAAGACGTACTCTTTAAAGTCAATTCTCAAATTACAAACAAAATTATGGAGGTGAGCAGTACCACAAATCTTTAAATTACCATCTATTTTTGTCTATAGTTCAGTTGGGTACCAAAAACCAGATGCTTTATTACTGCTTGCTGCCCTGCAAAACCTGCACAGAAATAGTCAGTTGGGTACATACCCTGCCAGACTGCACTTGAAGCTGCTCCCTTGGGTCTCCCACTTTGTACATGGTTCCCAATTTATTCACCCTAATAGAACCCAGTTGTATGAGCGGGCTTAGCCCTGTCCATACTTTCAAAATTTCACTCAAAAAATAAAAAAGAAAAAGAATAGCACCTTTGGATGAATGGTGTAGCACAGATATACAGATTGCATGGTTGTTCATCATTTTTCTATCTTTATCTTTACCTTAAGTTAAAAATATAGGTTGCAAGAGATTTGGCAACTTAAGTGATTAAGAGATTTTCATATTTACATTTCTTGTGTTTAAATTTTCATTTCCCCTATACTTATATCAAGAAGTTTAAAAGGACAGTCGAAACTTGAAATAACAAAGATTACGTCAAGACGGTTCAAATTTTGGACGCCAATTAGGTGGAACAACTGAAGCTTTAACTGCAACGCTAGTGTCATCCACATCCAAATTTAATTAAAAAAGGGGAGAGAGGAGGGCGGAAACCCAAGCTAGGAGAAATTTAGGTCCGGGATTTCTGACCACCTATTTCTTACAACACAAAGACAAAAAAAATTCTACTTTTGGCCCCAATTAATTTGTCGTGCTAACTCTGGCTCACATTTGGTCCCACCCCTCTCTCACACTACACCCACCTGCCACCACACTTTTCAACAGTAAGATGACCTTTAAGAATACGTAGTATTGGGATACTACCCGCCTTTAACCATTAAGATCAAGATAAAAAAATCGTACTAATCAAAACCATTAAATTAATGTGTAGCATCTAAAACTGGGGCATACTAAAAGTTTTCCAGTCCAAAACCAGGCATCTCCCTCGGTTTTCAGGGTCATGCCCCAAGCTTCTGTACTTTAGCCTCTTGGGGGGGAGAAAGGCATGAAAGAGAGCATATATAAGATAAATTCTGGTCATCCTTTTGTCTCAAATACTTGTCTTCAAAGTCGGATTTAATTTGCAGCCGCCGTGGGCCACCTTACGACTGAAAGCTAAAGAACTTTTGTATTCGTTGAAACTTGGGTCGCCAAGAAAAATTTAATACCATATGCATAAAATGATGTTCATGATATGATTCCATAAAAATTGTGAGGGCATCCATTTTGAAAAGGAATAACTGCATGTGCTGTGAATTTCTGACTTTTTGTACATGAAGAAAAAATGTGGGTCCATATGCTCCTGGAGCACCAAGCCACAAACTTGCATGCATGACCCCGAAGGGACAAATTCTTTCACTACTTGCCCTGTAGCTTCAATCTAGCTAGCTTTAGTTTCACAGCAGCAATTAGCAAAAGTGAAATGAGAAAAAAAATGAAATGTTATCCCCATTTTTATCAAAACTTTGGTATTTTCTTTTGGTTTCTGTAATTTCTATTTTGTTCTGAGAGTTATTCATGTCTATTGGGCGAGACCCAGAAGCTTGAGAAACAGTTGAGAAGGCAAAGTGGATCAGAGGCAGATCTTACAGGCTTTTCCATGATGACATGAAAGAGATTAGCAATGTCTTCCCAGCAAAGAAGCATGGTCCAAACCCATGTCCTCAAAACCACCAGACGTTCACGTGTCTTCCCATTTTTTCACCAAATGGTGCAAGAATTATGGTAAAAACAGTAATATATGCATGTTTATGCATAGATTGAGAATTTCATGCATTGACTAAATTTAAATTATTTCACAACTCAAAAATCGCTATTTGTACCACAATTTTTCTGCTAAATTTGGGACATTATTTATTTCTTATGTATAAGAAATACTTTGCTAATTATAATAACATATACGTAAATTAACTCATTATACAAAAGAAACATTTATATGAACATGTTAAATTGTAGATTCATGTGAAACACATGATTGGTCACATAAACGATTTTCCTCTAAATTAATTGAATTATGATTATGTAATGTTGAATCACAATTTTAATTTGCTTTTAGGAAAAGTGAGTTTGGGGTGGATTAAACAAGGCTACAAGGCTGATAGTAGCAGACCCAGAGCTGATCAAGTTGATATTGGCAGAAAAGAATGGCGGGGCATTACAAAGCCACCAATACTGAACCCACTTGTCAATCTTTCTTTCACCAAGCATCTCAACCTTGGAAGCGGAGTAATGGGCCAAATGCAGAAGGCTCACTAACTCCCAAGCTTCCACCCCTTGAGAAATTAAAGGGTCAAAATCTTTAAATCACTGCTTGTTACTTTATATGAAAGAGTCGTTTCTTTAGCTGCAAATCAGCCACAGGAGTGGCCCATACTAATTAGTCAACTCCTACTTTCTCATCATAGAAAAACCTACAGAGGATGGTGTCTGCATTTGTAACCAGTTGTTCTGGCTCCAATCAATCGATGGGAAAGTTTAGTTGGACATGAAGGAAGATGTGAACTAGATGTAGCTCCTGAGTTTCAAAACCTTGCTGGTGATGTTATAGCTAGAACAGCCTTTGGAAGCAACTACGAAGAGGGAAAAATATTTGAGCTTCAAAAAAGCAAGCGTTTTAGTGCTCGAAGCCTACTATGATTTCATTTTCCAGGAAAGGTATACTGCTACGTACTTATTAAGATTATAATACTTATTATAGTAGTTTTTATTTGCACAATATTATTTTGGGCTGTTAGAGATGTTTTGAGTTCAAATTTTATGGACATTTGTTAACCCTAGCTTAGTTTTTCTTCTTCTCTGCATGATTCATACCCACTAAAAGAACAGGATGAGTGGCAACCTGACAACGAAATCAAAGCAATATTATAAAAGTGATCACAAGAAAGAGCAAGCATCCATGAAAATGGTGAAGTGGGTAAATGATTTGTTGGGGTTTACTATTACAATGCAAAGAACAAGGTGCAGGTAAAGGCCGCGCACAAAGGCAAGCAAGAGCAAAATATAGCTTATTAATTGACGATGTCATAGAGGAGCGCAAGTTGTTCTTACTTTACGGCCAAGAAACCACAGCTAAACGGTCGGACTTGGGGCTATGATTGTCTTTATCTATGCATCCAAACTGCGAAGAAGCAAGAGGAGAAGTCCTGCGTGTGTGGAAAGAACACGCCTGATTTAGATGCCCTAAATCACCTCAAGATCGTAAGTCTGCTTGAGTAATGTTACATGTACCACAAGTACTTATACTGTAACATAGAAAATAAGTTCCTCATCTTTATTACACATGTACCCACAATATGGATCACTGAATGTGTTACAACATTAATTTAAACCCAAATTTGTTAACCGAGGATTTTTTGTGTGTGCAGGTGTCGAGATGATACAAAGGAAGTTCTAAGGTTATATCCACCTGTGTCTGCTCTTATATAGGCACACCCAAACAAAACCAATGTAGGAGGCATTTCAATCCCAGCAGGGGTTGAACTTGTGCTTCTGATTATGTTTCTTCACTATGATCCAAAAATACTGGGGTGAAAACGTTGAGGAATTCAACCCAGAGAGATTGCTGAAGGAGTTGTGAAGGCATCAAAGACCATCTTGCATTCTACCCTTTTTGGTTGGGGCCCTAGAACACGTCTAAAGCAAACTTTTTGCTGTAAGGATAGAAGCAAATATGGCTCGGCTATGATTCTTCTCAGCATTTTTCATTTGAGCTCTCACCTTTCTTACACTCATGCTCCTGCTAGTGGCTGAAGCACTCCGCCCACCCACAACATGAAGCTCGGTGCTATACTCTTCACAAAATTTAAGATGTTGAAACCGGCCTGTCTTCATATGTGGTGGACTTCATTACTTTTAAATAACAATAAGGTTGACATTCTTCATGTAAACGCATTGTCAAACATTCTTCAATATAGTTTTATCCTCAATAACAATGGCCATATGCGCTTCTTCAAGTCACTTGATATGTATTGTCAACATTTCTACACATGCTCTAAAGTAAAATTGTCACATCCTTTACTTATAATAAGACTAGTTTAAACTGGTTTCTGACATTATGCTATTTTACATAATAATGCTATGATTAAGGTCGAATGTTATAGTTTTTTTTAGTCTGAAAGAAACATTATAGTTGACTTCAGTTACATATGTTATATTTTCATGAAAGCATCCTTGATGGATGATGTGATTGTTTACATAATAACAAATTATTTTTATTGTTTACATAATTATTGCTCCTCTTTGGGTCAGTTTAATACAAAATACAGATATATTATATGTCTAAAATGGAATCAATAATAAAAGAAATTTAAGCTGATTATTCTGACTTTCTGTACCAATATCTGAGGGGCAAATTGCAACAATAAGCTTTGCTGCTTTTGCTTGAACTCTCACCTGCTCTCACAGCTGTTGTTTGCATTTCCTTTGTTCCCTGCAGTTCATTTTATTGATTTCAACTAATTGTCAATTAGCTTTATTTGCACCATTTTGCAATGAGATCTTCTTTCTTTGAAAGTAATCCAATTGAGTTAAATTGCCTATTCAATGCATTAGGACTAGAATAGAAAGAAAGAACATAGAACATATATATGAAAATAAAATAAAAACAAACAGACGAAAGTGAAAATCCAATAAATTAAAGAAACTGGTTATTATCCCTTTTGCTAAATACACCAACTAAAAATAGCTCTAAAAAATAATCTCTTTACTAACCCTCTAAATCGAGACAGTAAATGCAATTCAGCCAAACTGCAGTGTCTATGAGATGTGAGTACCACATGTGTTAGACCTATAAATTCATCAATACTAGTTGATTTATGCCTTCTAACCAGCTAGCACAACAGGAAAACAAAAAACAAAACAAAAAGATGGAAGATTATCACCTTTATCAAAAACGTTGGTTTTCTTTGGTTTCTAGCTGTCGTTTCTGTTCTGAGAGTTGTTCAGGTCTATTGGTTGAAACCCTGTGTTTAGAGAAGCAGTTGAGAAAGCAAGGCATCAGGAGGCAGATCTTACAAGCTTTTCCATGATGACATTAAGAGATGCAGAGCATGTCCTCACCAGAGAAGCATGGTCCAAACCCATGTCACTCAACCACCAGATTGCTCCATTGTATCCTCCCATGGGCTTTCATCAAATGGTTCAAAAAAATATGGTAATCCGTAAAAACTTATGCACATGTTTTTCTAAAACGCTTTTGTTTGGTTAGTAATACATGTTTTTCCGTAATAAAACTTTTATTCATGTCTTTTCTTTGTTTTGAACTAGACACACTTCTTTATTAGAAAAAGTTGAATTTTTATGAAAATTGAATGTTGCTGGAAAAGGCATGAAAAGTGTTTCGTGAAACTCACTTTCAAACAAACTTTTATATATTGATCCCAGTATTTTAATTGGTTTAGAAAAGTGAGCTGGGTGGATTGAAACAAGGCCAATGGCTGATAGTAAATAAGACCCAGAGCTAATCAAGGTTGCTATTAGGAACAAAACGCATTTCGTGAATGCCACCACTGAATCCACTTGTAAACTTACAAATGGGTTCCCTCAACCTTAGAAGGAGAACAATGGGCCAAACGCAGAAGGCTCATCAATCCTGCTTTCCATCTAGAGAGAAAACACTAGTTGCAACATCTTAAACATAATTATGTTGTTTTTCATTTTTTGACTTATTAAGAGAAATTAAAAAATTCAGTTTTGTTTTAAAAAATGAAACTAAAATTGTTATGAAACTGTCCTTATAAAGTCGGGATCTCGCTAATGCATATAGAGCTTATGCTTGAGCACAAATTCAACTATTAACGGTTATATTCCTTTAACAATTAATGCTTTTAAATTGTAAAAAGATTAATATCTCAGAAGCACATCACTTCTTGGGGTAAGCATTGTAGTCTATCCTTATAAAGTCATATGTTAGTGCGGACATGTGAATAAATAGAGTCAATGAAACTTTATTTCTACTTTTTAAGTTGTTAAAAAAATGTGCTAGGGTATGGAGTCTGCATTTGTAACCAGCTTGGTCTGGCATGCATCGATCGATGGGAAAAAGTTAATTGGTGTTGAAGGATCATGGAAGTAGATGTGGCACCAGTAGAACTTCAAAATATGGCTAGTGATGTTATAGTTCTTCTGAACTATTTTGAAGCAACTTTTTGAAGAGGAATAAGATATTTGAGCTTCAGAAAAAGCAAAGCTGCTTTAATGCGTAGTTTCTCCATTATGGGGTTTCTATTTCCCAGGTCTCATGGCGTTTTGACACTTCGTTAGAATGTTTTATTATAAATATGTTGAAATTCCTTTTATTAAAAATTCAAATATTTTCTCTCGAAAAACACACTTGAAAGTGTTTTCTGAAGGACATACAATGCGCTTCTATCTAGAAATACTTCTTATAACTCAGAAATAATTTAATTTTTTCTTGTCTCAAATATCAAAAACACAATTTAGGGTTTATGGTGGTAATTTTATTGTATTTTATTTTTCTTTCAGTTTAGTTTTTGTTTTTGCAAAGAAAGGGTGGATGTGGATCTTGTTTTGAAGCAGCTAGTTTTTACCAGTGCAGATTCATACCCACCAAAAAACAAGTTGAGGTGTATATAAGGTGGACAATGAAATCAAAGCAATATTAAGGGCTATGATATGAAGAAAGAGCAAGCCATGGAAAATGGTACTGTAGTGGGTGCAAATAATGATTTGTTGGGTTTAATCTAGTAGTTAGCTAAAACTGTAAAACTTTAGTTGTGGTTATTGTATTATTAGTTGTAGGAGCTAAGGGTATTAAGGACATTATTGCCTTAAATATCTAGCTATATATAATCTCAGTTACTGTTGTAATTATTCTTTAGAAAAGTAAAAAATCATTTTATACAGAGAGATTTTCTGTTTCTATACCAACAACCTCCTTCTGTCTCTCATTGATCTCTTTCAAAAGCTGTTTTTCCTCCGCCAAACTGTTCGTTTCATGTACCATCCGGAAATTCATTTTCTGCAGAATCCATGATCACATTTCCAACAAACTCAAAAGGCTATAAAATCAAGTAACATTTACATACCAACGCGTGTACATACATAATAAGTCAAACTCTTACATGTTTAGCTATCTGTTCCCGCGGCAAGAAGGGCTTCATTGGTTTTCCTTGATGAGCTTTGTTTGCAAAATGAAGCAGAAATAGTTGCAGTATATTCATCTCCTCCCTCGCCGTGGCCAAACAGGATTCAAGTCTCCATTCATGATTATTCGGTTCTTTCAACCGATTTCTATCACACTGTTAATACATAACTATCAATAAATAAGATGTCACATATTTAATTCATCATCATGTTTGATGATTGAATTAGGAAATGCAGTCGAACAAATTCATGCAGATTGCACACATACCGTCTTTTTCGTTAAAGCTTTATTCAGCTCAATTGTATCCCGACTAATCTGTGCAGCCAGCTTCTGAGCCTCTTTAATTCTGGCTTTTAAGTTTGGCTTTTTCGAGCCCTGATTCCGATTTTCATACAAGCGATTGTCCTTTCTTTCGCTTTCAAGTACCGGGGATACTTGTGTAGAATTCGCTTCCGGCTGTGCCATAGTGTTGGGGCTTTTCCGGATGTTGAGATATTCAGGTACTGCAAATGATTAGAGACAGGGATAATTTGACTGGGAATTTTGAGTAATCTTAGCAAGGAGATGCTAAGCTGTCCTATTAATATTTAGCTAAATGCACTTGCACCCCACGCAGAGTAATTTAGTCAACTCATTCCAAAACCTTATTAAACAATTCCTATTCAATAAAAAAAAATTTCTTTCTTGGGGTGGCAATGAAAATCATTTTAAAAAAAAAAAAAAGGAGCAAAATATGGTCAGAGTCTCTGAGATTAGTTCAAGTGGAAGTAATACATTCTCTTGGTTCTAAGTTCAAATGATAGAGTTTGGAGTTTTTACTTTGTTTGGATGAAATGGTTTAAACAGGAGCAGGATCCCGCTCTGCGGGATCATATACCAGCTGATCGATCGGCACACACTACTGCTTGCTTGGCAGTATTGATCTGATCCTATTTTTGCGGGTCGATCAGCTGTATCTAATCCCGCAAAACAAAATTGCGCCTCTGAAAGATTTTCATGGAGCCCTACCACGGAGTTTAGATTACATCTTCTTCAACCAATGATGCCCTACCACTGTGAATCATTGTGCATAAATGCCAGCCAATGGTCTAGTTGTTCCGATTGCAGGAGTATGAACCATTTCCAAAAAGAAAAGACAAAAGCAGGAAACACTAAAAATAATTGAGGGAGATGATTTATCTTTTCATCAATTCAAATCAAACACGAGAATTCAAGTGTATATTCTTAACTACTGGAGCTACTACTGGAGCTACAAGCCATTTGCAGAAAGAGAAAGGAGGTGATGGAAACAGTTGCAATGGCATTATATTATGGTAGTGGAGGTCACAAGCACATGGGTTGTCAGAAATTCCAAAGCCAAAACTTCATAGGTTGGTCTTGCTCCTAAATCATCTCAACCACAAAACTACTTGGTCTTGCATAAGGAGTCAACCAACTCAATGGCTAAAAATCATTCACAACAGAGATGATCACATAAGCCAAGTGGCTTGATGGATATGAAAACCAAAAGATGATAGCAAAATTTTAACTTGACACATAAATAGGTGAGAATCTTTGGAGATATAATCTCATCTTCGTGTGACACTCATCATGTGACCTGGTTATGTATTAATTATTAACACATTAAATTTTTCATTAAAAATAAGCACTAGAAAAAAGCTTCCAGAAGAAGCATTTGGTCTGTACTTCTCCATAAAACGCTTATGTGAGACATAAGCACTTCTAAGTTTTCTGCCAAATGCAATAAGAAGCGTCTTTACCTATCAAAAAGCGCTTTTAGCCCCTCCGGAAAGGATTCCAAACAGAATCTTAGTAATCAAGCAAGATTATTGCTTACAATGCCGATGCATAAGGTTTGGTAAGAAGAACCATTTCAAGTTACCAAATTCAGGCAAATTTTTCGATATTGGTCAAGAAAGTGAACCGTTGTATGAAGATTTTTAGCACCTCTTTTAGCACCTATCAGATATGCAGGTTGCAAATTAAAGCATACAACCAAAAGGCTAAATACGAAAGGTAAAACCTAACACCAGAACAGAGAATCAAACTCCTGAACCAATTTGAAGGTGAGAAATATCAATATCTCCAAACAAAAATAGTGCACAAAGGTACGCTGATAAAATCGTTATCAGCCTACCTCAAAGCATATAACTTTTAACGAGAACAATACGAATTATTATAAAAGGTGACAAATTGATTCAAAAACCAGAAACAAGACTATCCAATTTACAATTCAGTTCAGTCTATTAATTTGCACCAAACTCAAATCATGATTTTTTATATGATCACAACCATAAATCCATTTCAAAGACACAAAATTCAAGACTTTCTTTCCTCTCGAGACTTACAAATAAGAATAATTATAGAACAAAAACTAAACATTACCCACCAAAAGCACTTAATCATTTTTAATCACCACCAGCCATAAAGCACTTGGGTGTACTTATCTTTAAGCCACCTGAAGCTTTTCCTGAACGAGCCCTTCATCTTCCCCTCCACAGAATACATCTTGTAGCTGGCAACCCTCTTCTTCCTCTGCAACTCCGGATCAGCCAGAACTCCCCAATTGGAAGACGACCCAGAAGTGCTTTTCCCTTTTTTCAGCTTAATCTCCCTGTTATTATAATTATAATTATGGTTAGCCATCTGGGTTTGTGCATATGAAGCACTGTAGCTCCTCAGCTCATAGGAGGAAGGGGTGGGCGGTGGCCTTGTTGGGTGTCCATAGTAGTTTCCCACCTGCATATTATTCCCGCCGCCGCCGTACGACGACCTTGATCTGCTGTAGTCTTCTTCCATGGCGGCAGAGAGCTTTTGAACCGTTTGATGGGTTTGGATTTCTGACAGAGGAGGAAGAAGAAAAGTAAGAGGAGAAAAACTAGAGAGAGTTGGATTTCATTTTTTAAGGTTTTTTTGGTAAAAGCTGACCTTATGAGTGATTCTAGATGGCGTGTTTCGCGGGGAATCATGTTGTCTGTCTACGACAATCTTTGTTAATATTATTTTTTCACCGTCGACCGAGAAAAAGATGAATTTTATGAATAAAAGAATACAAACTTTAGGTCTTCTGTATTATATATATATATATGCTATAATAAACAAAGCAATTTTGCCCTTGTTTGGCAAAACCATTTTATGAAGCCCAAGGTTATTCCAAGTTTGAATGTGTTTTTCCATGAAGTAATTCCAAAAGAAATATACACAATAGAATATTTATGAATTTTTAATTAAAAATAAAATTTTGAGGGATGCTAAACATACAATAATATGCTGATTGCTTATATGGAATGGAAGAAATGATGAATCGGAGAAGGGAAAGAAGGAATGGGTTTGGGATCAAGTTGCCTTCTCTAGTTGATTTCATTCCTGATTTTTCATATATTTGATTACATTTTATTAAAATTTCATATGAGTTAGTCAAAACAGATGAATCAGAATACTTATTATACTCATCATGCTTTAGTAAACATGCAATATTTGAGACATTAAGGTGCTGTTTGATAATCACTTCGTTTTTAGTTTTTGTTTTCAATTTTTTAAAAACTGAAAACAAAATGGTTATCAAACGAATCCTAAAATTTTAATCCCCAATATCTATTTTTACATATTTCCTGTAATTTTGAGTTTGCAAATAAGTATAACCCATTTTGTGTAAGCCCCACTTCACCTAGGAAGATAATCGTCAAAGTGATCACTAAACATTTATACAAATAGCTACACTCACTCTTTGTTCTAAGAGTTGTCCGCAATTATTTGTTATGAGGGAATCTCATCTTTCTTCTTCTACTTGTTGTCATCCACCTTTTAATTCACATTAATTAATCCCCAAGTTTTCTTCTTTCCTTCTTTTTCGTAAGGAAGACTTTTAACCCAAAAAAGGAGCCTTATTCTTCTTTTTCTTTGATTATATTATATTGACAAGTTGAGATTCCTGTAATTAGTGCACCCTATTTATGTCTGGGGTCATTTTGCTCCATCAGTATTCGCATTTCCGATGTTGTAGACGCATCGAGATATATATTTCCGGTTGTAGGTAAGAATCTCTCCTCTTTATTGTCGGACGAGGTCTCTGTTATGTTACTGTTTTCCTATTCACCCTTCGCAACACAAACAAACAATTCTCAAAAGTCAAAATTGCATCAATCTCAAACGGGAAGTTTCTGCGACTCCAACGTAATATTCCATCTCAAAAGCCAAACTTAGAACAGTTCTATCCAAACATAGTTTAATGCTGCAAAACTGTCTTACATGCTAAAAATACAAAAACACGCAACAAAACTTTCGACCAAAAAATTTCAAGTCGTTTTTTCCACACCTGAAACGGGAATACCCCAGTTCCAAGTAAACCATGCTAAACAATCGCCCCTACACCTACAAGGAAGAAGATAAATACGCTTCGAATTTCCGAAGCCAATTACCAAACCAATGCAAAACCTTATTTAGAGCAGATCAGCAACATTTGCCGGCAGCTCCTCAATGATAACATTATAAAACTTCTGGATATCAAACAACATCCTGTCGTCGTCCTTGGTGACGAAATTGATGGCAACACCCTTCCTACCAAACCTCCCACTACGGCCAATACGATGGAGGTAGTTCTCCGGTTGTGTTGGAAGGTCATAATTAATCACAAGAGAGACCTGCTGGACATCAATACCACGGGCCAAGAGATCAGTGGTTATGAGCACACGAGAAGAACCAGACCGAAACTCTCTCATGATAATATCTCTCGTGTTTTGGTCCATGTCTCCGTGGGTGGCAGATACTGTGTGATCGCGGCTGCGCATCTTGTCTGTTAACCAATCAACTTTGCGCCTGGTGTTCACAAAGATGACACTCTGGGTAATTGCCAAAGTCTCATAAAGATCACAAAGTGTCTCAAGTTTCCAATCCTCTTTCTCAACATTGACATGAAACTGCTTGATACCTTCAAGGGTGAGCTCGTCACGTTTCACCAAAATCCTTACAGGTTTGTTCATGAACTTCCTAGTGATATCAAGGGCCTCTGGTGGCATTGTGGCGGAGAAAACCCCCACCTGAATTTTCGGTGGTAGCAGCTGGAAAATGTCATAGATCTGAAAATATAACAATACACCAATTATCCAAAATAGCACGCAAACTAAACGAAAACATAATATTGAAACATCACCAAACTAATTTTTTGTAGCAAGAAGTATCGGCACACAGAAGAAACAGAGAATACAAATGAAAAAGAAATTAAGGACCTGATCCTTGAAACCTCGCGAAAGCATTTCATCTGCTTCATCTAACACAAACATCTTAATGTAATCAGGACGAAGAGACTGCCTTCGTAGCATGTCAAATACACGACCAGGAGTGCCAACAACGACATGGACCCCACTGGAGAGAATGCGTTGATCTTCACGAACACTGGTCCCACCAACACAAGCATGAACCTTGACACCAAGATAGTCACCCAGTGCTCTCATAACCTTTTCAATCTGTTGAGCAAGTTCTCGTGTGGGTGCAAGAACCAATGCCTGGCAATCAAGTAAGCCATAATCAAGCTGCTGCAAAATCCCAGAGCAGAAAGTCGCTGTTTTTCCTGTTCCAGATTGTGCCTGCTGAATCACATCAAGTCCCTTGCAGAAAGGAACAATTCCCCTTTGCTGAATTGCAGAGGGCTTCTCAAAACCTTGAATAAAAGTTTAGATCATATATCAGCTTTCCGTTTTGCCACAGGGATGACTTACATTCGTAGAATATGCATACCAACAAACATGCATATGCATTTGTGTGTGTGTAAATCAAGAAGAGGTAGTGTTGAATGGTATAGGATTTTTCTTCAAGCGAAGGTCACACCCTACACTTCCCGAGTAAACAATCTTACAAGTCACAACCTAAAATATTACACCCACACTTCATTTTCTGTTATCTAAAACATACACATACACACACAATAACATTGTCAAAAAACCTCAATACACTCAATTGATGCAAAATGGAGTTTATAAACTTCTATCTTCCTGAAACGCTGATAAACTAAAATCATCTGATCAAGTATATCTAGCCAGAAAAATTTCCCAGCAACAAATTTCAAAAAGTACAACATCAGAAACTCTTAACTTCCAGAGAAAACAAATGTAGCATTGTTTGATTTACCATATGCATAGATGCCCCGAAGCAGGTTCTCCTGCAATCCCATAGCATCGAAGCTGTCATGAACCTCGTCATACGATGTGAAGAACTCTTGCCCATCAGCTCCAAGTCTGCTCCCATCAATTCAGTAAACCAAGAATAAATTTTTATCATTGGCAACACAAATTATGCACCACATTCAAAATATTGAATACGGAAATCAAAGACGTATGAGAGTAAGAGAGAAGACAAAATAAAAACTTACAACTCACTCATTTTAGCATCGTACTGACGAGCATCAAATTGGGATCCTTCCGGTGCCACAGCAGCCATAACTGAAAATATCAACCACGAGACATCACGCTTACAATCGTAACGCACATTTCAGAATTAATCTCACTCAACTTATACAGTAATCACATTTAAGTGTTCCCATCATCTTAAAACTGTGAGGTGTATCCTTTCTCCAAAATCCAACTCTTTACACAGGAACCTTCATTTTTTATGATATTTTTTTCTGCGAATCTTGAAAAATCAAATTCAATACCAACAGGAGAATGAGATCCATTAATTCAACAAAATTAAAAATAGTTAATCTGAAACCGCAATGCTAATCAGTTCATACAATTTCTCCTAAAGTTTCCATCTTTTGGTGCAAAAGAAAAACCCAAATCAATAACAATTACACATGACGATATATCCGATCTACTCGTAACGAATAAATAAATCATATGCAAAAAGATCGAGAAATTCAACGAGAGCATAACTAAATTAGTTTATAAAAGGAATTAAATAAATAAAAACAAGCGAACCTGATAGCAGTTGGGAGTTGGACGAAGTGATGCGTTTTAATGACGGGATTGTGGATTGAATTAGGGTTAGGGTTTTCCCAAACTCCTCGGATCTCTGTGCGTAATTTTGGTTGGAGGAGTTGAGGAACGCAGCAATGCAACTATAGCAGGTGAAAGAGCTGTACGTGAAGACTATTAGGGAAATTATGTGAGGGATCTTCGATGGAATAATATTTTAATTTTCCGGTTTTGCCCTTGTAATTTCGTTCTTATTGTTGTCGGATTGTGCGCGTTACGACGCCGTCCCCAGTTGGTTGCCGTGTGCATTCCCCGCTTTTTCCAGTTTTCTCTTTTCTTAATATTTCTTTTTTGCACTTCGGTTTTTTTTTTCAAAGTAAATTTTACATTAATCTACGGTGAGGTCAGTGGCGAAGCCAGGATTTCTCGAGGGGGGGGCGAACTTAAAGAATGCAAGGTTAAAAAAAATGGCAACAACTAAATCTTTTTATATGGTAATGTTTTTCATAATTAAATAATACAAACAAATTACAATTGTTGCCGACGAGGTTTCATGTCATGAAAACGTCGCATAATAGGCTCATTATCAATACAAGAAAATACATCTTTCTCAATGTAAACAAGCATGCTATCACTCAACCATTGATCTCCCATTTTGTTACGCAATGGTGTTTTCACAATCTTCATAGCAGAAAAAGCTCTCTCCACCGAAGCGGTTGCAACTGGTAACACCAAAGCCAATGTAAGAAGCTTATACACTAACATATAGCTTTCAGACCTCCCTTTCTTCACTAACTCTTTTGCAAGATCACTAATTCCTCTCAATGATGAAAACTCACTATGCATCTTCATATCATGAATGTAATTGTCAAGTTGAATGGGAAGATTCATGAGGTCCATATGATCAAAATCTTGAGGATAAAGTTGGGCTAAACGAACAATTTTTGCTTTGTCAAAAGATGCAAAATTATTCACCGGACTCAAACATGCCATACAAAGAAGTAACTCGGTGTTTACCTCATTGAAGCGATCATTCAATTCCTTTAGTTGCATATCAATGACTTGAAAATAGAGGTCCACACGATAGTAATGGAAGTTTGTGATTTTTGGAGCTTTACGCCTTGATTTTCCAGGTAGGAAATGCAAATCCTCCATGTTAGGAACGACAATATCATGCTCCTCACAAAACTTTTCTACATCATGAAACAAATCCCCAAAGTCATCATCTCTCAAGGATTGTAGTCTTTGCTTGCATACTTCCACTAACGCCATCGCATTCACAATATCTTGATCTTTCTTTTGCAATGCTTGTGATAACTCATTTGTAATTCCCAATATAAGTCTCATCAAGAAAAGGTGAAATGCAAAATCAAAAGTTTGTATGTCTTTGAATAACCTAGTTGCTTCACCGAGATTATCTTGGTTGCGATCACTTTTAATCCATTCAACCACCTCCACCACGGCTTCAAACATAACAATAATACTAACTATAGTACCATAATGTGAGTTCCACCGTGTATCACATGGACGCATGAGACTACTTTCTTGATTTAACCCTTTACCCGTTTCAAGATTACCAAGATCAATAGCTTTCTGAATTTGTTCTTGTTGTTTCTCTCTAAATGCATCACGACGCTTACATGATGATCCAATAAGATTCACCAAACTACTAGCATTGACGAAGAAATTGGCAACATCCTCATTTTCCTTTGCCACGAATACAAGAGCTAGTTGGAGTTGGTGTGCAAAACAATGAATATAAAATGCTTGAGGGTATTTGTTCAAAATCTTTGTTTTAAGACCATTTAACTCACCTTTCATATTACTAGCTCCATCATACCCTTGTCCTCGTAACTTGGACATACTCAAATTCGTTGTAGCAAACAATCTCTCAATGGCCTCTTCAAGCGAGCTACTAGTTGTAGAGGAGACATGTTGAACACCCAAAAAATTTTCAATTACTTCTCCTTTTTTATTCACATAACGCAATACCACCGCCATTTGCTCTTTAGTGGAAGCATCACGTGATCCATCAACCAAGAGAGAAAAAAATGTACCTTCCATATCTTTAGTGATTGCATTAATAGTTTCAATAGCACAAGCACGAACAAGATCCTTTTGAATATCGGAAGAAGTATACTTGAGATTCTTGGGAGCATTCTCAAACACAACCTTCCTAACTTTCTCATTATGATCGGCAAGAAATTGCATAAGCTCTATATAATTACCCCTATTGCTCGATTTCAAAGATTCATCATGCCCACGAAAAGCCAAACCCTGTCGCAACAACCATCTTGTGCAATCAAGTGCTCCACTCAATAAAGTGTGATAATTAACGCGAGCTTCATCAGTTTGCTTGATCACAAATGTTTCAATGTGTTGTTTTTGTGTCATCAAGTCTTTAGCTTGTTGCATAGCTTTATTATGAAGACTTCCAACACCTCCCTCATGGACTCGAAAATTTTCGGGTCCTTTCCTCCAATTTGTAAACCCTTTTTCAGTGAAGACATCACTTCCACTACCACCCGCTCTATCAAAGTCACATTTAAAAAGATAGCAATAACGGCAAAATGCAGCATCTTTTACTATACTATACTCTAACCACTTAAAATGATCAAACCAACCTGTGATAAAACATCGATTGTCGCTAGCTTTCCTTGGCATGATGTGAGATTTAGGTTGACAAGGTTCCTTTTGGAGGTAGTATCTACGAATTGCTTCACGATAATTGAGTGGATAATCAAGCATTCGACGTCTCAGTCCAGGGTCTGCATGAAGATTAGCTAATATTTCATCTAACTCAGTAATCTCACCTTGTTGTGCATTACCCGAAATACTAGAAGGAGGACTAGTAGGAGGAATATTTGAAGATGGAGGAGGACTACCCGGAATATTTGAAGGAAGAGGATGACTATCCAGAATATTTGGAGAAGGATTTAAGCATTGTTTCTTATAATACCTTTCCATTACGCAACTGTATAACGAAAGAAAAACAAATATATCTTAGACTCTTAGTCCTATAGTAGAAAAACAAAAAATTGTATTCAATAATCAATTAGGGTTTGAAATAAATTAAAATTTTACCTTAATTGGAATTTGTAGTATAATAGTATTCAAATTAATAATCTATAATCAACAACAATATAATGTATAACCCTATATCCTACATCAATTAAACAAAAATTTGTATTCAATAATCAATTAGGGTTTGAAGTAAATTAAAATTTTACCTTGATTAGAATTTGGAGCAGATATCCTTAGTGGCCAACAACTAATCGAACAAGAAAAGAAAATTGGAGTGGGGTTGGGGGTGAATGAACAGTGCACTGGGGGTGGGTGGGTTGCTGCTGGGGCCTGGGAATGAGAAAGGGGATCGGGATTTTTGGGAAGGGGGGGGGGGGCAGCTTGCTGCTGGAAGCAGGAAGTAAATGGGGATTGGGGGACCAGTGGTCCCCCGTTTAAATCTTTTTTTTTTTTTTTTTTGGTAAAACGACGTCGTTTTGAAAAAAAAAAAAAAAAAATTTTACCAGGCCCAAAACGACGTCGTTTTGGCCTGGTTTTAAAAAAAAAAAAAACAAACCCAGCAGGTTCGTTTGCAGGCTTGCAGCACTGCCCAGATTTGCAGGTCAAGCTTCCCGAGCGGCGCGAGCGCCACTGCCCAGATTTGCAGCACCAGCAGGTTCGTTTTCCGGGGAGCGGAGGGGCGACCGCCCCCCCTCGCGCCACTGTAGCTTCGCCAATGGGTGAGGTGGGTTTGAAGAGAAATACTCATATCACCAGAGCAATTCATCAGTTTCTTTAAAATATCAGTTAACTTTTAATCCGTTGTTTATATAAAATTATATTGATGACAAACAGATTAACATATGACATATATACAACAACTAAGAACTTTTACCTTTAATATTCTATTTTGCTATTATTTTCTTCTATTTTAAATTAATTTAAACTGTGGGAAGAGATTTTGAACTCAGATACATAGGAAATCACATCTTCATCTAGCCAATATAATAGCACTTACATGTATTACATAATTAGAAAAACTTAAAATAATTCAAATATACATCTTCAACTCGAACATTTGTAGAGATGATCTCTCCCTCATTCTCTCTCGCGACAACCGATGGCACGTCACTCATTCTCTCGACTCGCCCATTATTTGAATCCTGTTACCCCTTTATTTTTTTCCGGCCGCATATGTATGGCCACCGGAATCAATGTTTGGTGCCCATGGAGGAAGCTTTCTCTAGTTCACATTTAAGTTACACATCTAACCAATAGTCAATACATTTCGTTAGGTTAAATAACCTAACGGTTCTTATTCAGATATGTAACTTAAATGTGCACTTTTAATGTGCATTAGAGAAAATTCAGACCATGGAGTCTTACATTTTCCTTACAAAGGAAGGAGGTGCTACTAAGCCCATCGTATTTCTGTGTATTGGGCTTGAATTTGATAGTTGTTGAAGAACAAAAAATAGCTATTGGGTCCTAATTGGGAAACTGGGCTGAAGAGAAGTGCAAGGTGAAAACCTCTTTTTATCCCGTCGTGCAAATAGGTTGATTTCCGGATTATTTCTTTCTGGCCCAAATGTTCCTACAACTATATTTTGTTTTGTTTTTAAGGTAACAGTAGTGTGTGATACAACGATATTCTAACGAATGTGGGACTTGAAGTATCGAACTCGTTTAAACAAATCGAACATGAGACTTTTCACTTTTAAATGGAGAAGATAATTATTAGACTATAATACTGATAGTTGTTTGAAGAATACAAGAATCACATATTGAAGAATTAATAAACCTATTGAGAAAAAAAAAAAGAGTTGATAAACTTAAATGTGACTTACATTAAATAGCTCCACGTCTAAGAACACCGAAATCTATTATGTTAAACCTCTCACTTGTTGTGTTGTGTAGGTCATTAGATGTAAATTGTGCGACAATATCAGTAGGGTTAGTAAGGGCGATGGCGTGAGTATATGAAATCTTGACTTAGTATTAGAGTGAGTTGATTGATCAATTGAGCCAACTAGGTCTTTACCTTGCCTTGTCTAAATTACCATGTTTAGTGCTTTGCTTTGCTTTCGTTCTTAAAAGATCGATGTGAAATTAGCTACACGTGTGGCCCACAATATAGTGATTCTACATTAAGGGGTGCGGTAGAACACAAGAATCTCATATAAGAGAATTGAAAATTTTAAATGTGGGCTAATTCAAGTGGTTCCATTTCGAATACTACCGAAATCTTTTGTGATAAAATCTCACAGTAAGCTGTGCATGTGATAAGATGCAAGTTGAGATGCGGTCGTTGACTAAGATTATATTCCACTTAATGGATCTTGACTAAGACTATATTTTTTTTTTTCCGCCGAAGATTAAGACTATTCTACTCTACTCATCTAATGAGTGTGGGGCTTAAACTAAGACTAAATATATATATATATATATATATATATATAAAACTAGGTATCAAACTTGATCGTCCTTATAAATCGAAACTAAGACTCGGTGCCGTTGTACTAGTAGCAGTGTGTGATAAACATCTAAACTGTCTTTGATTTATATCGCCAGTCTTCCTATCTTGAAAGAAAAAATGACGTGAGCTCGGGAAAGAAGCAAAATTCAGAAAAGGCCTTCAATTCATGTTAGGGACTTTGTTGGGTATTCTGTCAAAAACAGACAAATGCAGTTAATAAAAAGGACGAGAAAATGACATTTGCAGCTTTTAATTCTGCTGTGCTGTTCATAACGGTCGTGGATCAGATAAGTGATCAGTGCATATATACGGACCAAGTGCAAGTGGAAATGCTGCCACCGGCCGCCTCCCTTATCGACCAATGCATGCATACTGCTGGGGTAGGAGAGCACGTGATCATGCACATGCCTCTCTGATGCAATTCACTGTTCACATGGCTGCCTTATTGGCAGAAAGCTCCACAGGCAAATTCATGGTGTGAACTGATCGAGGATATAGCGACTGAGAGTATGAAAAAAAAAAAAAATTTAATGAAAATGACAATTTTAAAATTTTTTTTAACCATAAGCACTTTAATAACTTTTTTTAAAGAAAATGACAAAAATTTTAATCAAAATACAAACTTTACCACAACATGACAAAAAATAAAAAGGCTCACATGCTGGAAGCAAAACCTAACATGCAAGCTAAAATTTTTTTCCCAATCTACCCCTGACAAAATTCAAACTTTGTTAACCCAAATATATCACTTTTTAATTACGAAAATGCCATTCAAACTTTCATTATTTACAAATATGCCATTAACTCATTAATGTCCAAAGATCACAACAAATTTTTTATTTTATTTTTTATAATCAGCCTAATGCTCCTGATTATAACATTTTTTATTTGACTCTTCAAAAAATACAAAAACAAGCTATAATTATCACTACTCCCTATTATTCATGTATCAAATAATTCATCCTAATAATGAAACAACATGAATAGCAAAATTCGAAAAATCTAACAATTCAACAACAAAACACAAACTGCATATCAAATTAAAATAATAAATAAAATCATTCAAATTACATAGTAGCAATATCCCATCCAATTAATTGTTTGTTAATTTTTTTTAAAATAATTCAATTTCTTAATTTATTTTTAAAAAAATAGTGGTCACCATTTGTAGAAATAGTGTCACTTTTTTTAGAAATAGTGTTACTGTTTTTAGAAATAGTGTCACCATTTATAGAAATAGTACAGTTTTTCGAAATAGTGTCACTCTTTCTAGAAATTGTGTATTAGCATTGGAGTGAATCTTGGTTTTGTTTTGGGTCTAATTTCATACCAAATTCAACAAATACACAACTATTTCCAAAAATATATACCAACTATTTCTAAAATGTTCATCCAAACTACAAATGCAAATGATTGTGTATCAGCCGACTGTTTCTAAAATCTTCATATCCAAATCACAAATGAAAATAATTGTGTATTAGCTTGGGATGGATTTTGGTTTTTTTTTTTTTTGTCTAATTCTGACACACCCCAACCCGAATATCCATGTGGACACCGGATATCGAGGCGTGCTGACCATCACTCCGGAGGAGTGACGAAGTCATAAGAAATTGATAAAGAAATAATGATGGAATTTAAATCAGAGTTATGCTAAAATTAATAGAAATACAGAGCGGAAGTGTATGGTGCGGGTTAAGACCCATGAATACATAAATATCAGAGCTAGGTGCAGTAGTTAAAAGATTATTCTCATCCCATAGGATGGATATAGAACACAACTAAAAAGAAATTAACATACTTCCACTGAGGGTAAATACGGTAATATCAGCAGCAGCCACGCGGTCTCGTCAGCTAACTAAGATCTATGTCCTGGAGGGGCGAAAAACAAAGGTGACTGGGCCAAGTACAGTTTTATAAAACCTTTTCAAAAGTTTAGAATAACCCCTCGCTGTAAAACCCGTAGTTTACTGAAAATAGGTTTACCAACAGTAAAGATAATAGCTAAATAAACGGGCCTACGCCCATAAGGATACGGGTAAAAAGATAACAACAGCAGTATAGGAGATCATATTACTTATCGCATAATCAATGCACACAAGTCATGCAGAAAGTAGCTACATGACAGGCTGGGTGTTTAATAAATTACGCTCTAGCACTACATGCACGTGAAGCTGGCACTAAGCGCGTCACAACAAGTCTAGTCGCCAAGACGACCTAGAACAGGCTGGCACCTACGATGGATCCAAAGTGAGCGTGTCGGTGCATGTGAACATACACTTGAAGCTGGTCCTGGCCCGGACAGTGCTAACACCATGCAATATGCGTGATAAGTAATAATTTATCAAAACGTATAGTCATGCCATAATTTACTCAAATATGCCAAAAGCGGATGAATAATAAGTCACAAGGTGTCATATAAAACATATATCAGTTTATAAAACATGGTATGTTATACATAGTCAAGGAAATCACATTTAAAACACATACTTATATAATATTTAGAGTAAAGAAAAGGCCCACTCACTGGTATGTAGTCGGATCGTAGCCGCCGTACTTGCTTGAGCTCGTAGCTCCTCAGGATAGGTCTCACCTATATGGGAAGTTACTAAACTAATCATTAAACAAGTCTATTCCAATTTAAAGTAAGGAAAAGACTCGAAATTCCCTTTGTTTGATTGTTTCGGGACTTGAAATCGTTGGAAAAGTGGTTCACGCACTGCCACGCACCGCCACGCGCTGCCACGCGCAGCCACGCTCAGCCACAAGGCAGCACGCGCCGTCATGCCCGCCCACGCGCCGTCACGCGCCCACACGCGCCCACGCTCGCCCACGCTCGCCCACACGCGCCCACGCGCGCCCACGCACGCCCACACGCCCTCGCATGCGCGCTCACGTGCTCGCACGCGTGCCCATGCGCTCACACGCGCGCCACGCGCCTACTGTTCACTCGTCGTTAAAGTTAACGGCATGCCGTTAACTTTAACAGAATATTATGTTTAACTGACAGAATATTCTCTAACGGCGTTACGAAATATTCTATCACCGTTAGGGAATATTCCTTGACAGCGTTAAAGTTTAAACGGAATATACCTTTGGAATATTCCACCGATTCGACCGGTTGGACCGGATCTGCTGACGTCACTCTTCTGGTGACTGCTGCAACTCCCGGCCGCCGTTCGCCCCTCGCAGGCTCCGGAATCTAGAAAATGTCGCCGGAAATCTGGAAATTTTCAAACTTCTTCAAATCTCAACCATTTTTCACGAAATTGGTGTCAAAATGAAGCTAAGGACGAGAGGGTTTCGAATTTACCTACTAGGGACCCAAGAAGTGGCCGGAGATGGCCGGAATTTGCCTCGAAAGCTTCGGCCAAAATTCGAGTTTGTCGATCTCGGCCTGAAACTGGCATGCAAGGCCTAGGTTTAGTCACCAAGGTTCCCAGCAGTCATTTGGTGTCGGTTTGGGGTTGAATCGAGGCCTGGATGGCCGTGTCGAGAAAGGTCTTGCCGGAAAAATCCCAGGTTCTGGGTTCACTGGCTTTGGCTGTGTTTCTGGGTTCCACGAGGCTCTGGGTTGATGAGGATGGTGATGAAACACTCAGTGGTGGTGATTAATCGAAGGATGGCCGAGAGATTGAGAGTGGGATAGCCTCGAGGTGTCTAGAGTAAATTTGTGTGTTTGAGTTTTGGTTTCTGCAACATGCACAGTTTCTCTGTGTGGTTTTGGTCACGGGGAGGAAAGGCAGGGTGACAGTGAGTGTGAGGCAACAGTGGTTTGGTGTGTGAAGAGGTTCACACAAATTGTGGGGTTTTTAAAACACAAGGCAAGTTACAACTTGCATGAAAAACTCCCTGCATGCCGACAAGCATCCAACCCAAAAAATCTAAAAAGAAAACAGAGGTGCAGAGCACCTTGGTTTCAAATGAAACCACGTGCAACAACCCACTGTTTCAGAAATACCGCAATTTGGTAAATTACCAAATTGCCCTTATTCGTAACTTGTCCATTACAAATCCGAAAAATTTCCGTTCGCGTCTACAGGTTCGTAACGAAGTGTATAAGAAGAAAGGTACGTTAAAAGTACAGAAATAAGTCGATAGAAAATAATTGTCCATGTAGGACTCAATAAACCTCCAAGGGCATTTTCATCAATTTACACCGTCGGGGAATAGAATACAATAAAGTTAGGGACGGGATGTAACAAATTCCATACTAAATTATAAAAAATAAAAAATTCAACAATACACAACTATTTATATATATATATATATATGCCGACTATTTCCAAAAATATTTTCCAACTGTTTCTAAAATCTTCATATCCAAACCGGAAATGCAAATGATTGAGTATTTGCATTGGGGTGGATTTTGGTTTTGTTTTGGGTCTAATTCCATACCAAATTCCAAAAAAAAATTCTACTAATACACAACTATTTATTATATATATGTTGACTATTTCCAAAACTACTACATTTCGTCAACTGTCACCAACAACACCAAAAAAGCACATACATTACGACAAAAACCACAATAAACAATTCAACATTCCAACATATTCAAATCATGAAATTGAACAACAATTTTCTCAATTCTTACACATAAATCACACCACAACATTAAAAATTGGTTCACAACATTAAACACTTTTCATACTAGAACCCATGAGACAAAAACAACATAAATCTTCTAGAAGCAAATCGATACGCAAACAAAACCACCAATGTGGCTTGGCTTGCCCAATACATCGAACCCACAAACAATATGATTGTTTAAGAAACTAAAAGAGTAACAATTTCCAAGGAGGACCAAAATGCAAATGAAGAAGGTGAAGAGAATATTATAGACACATGAAAACGTATAACTAAAACTAAACATATAATAGAATAGAATTCTTATTAACTTGAACAAACTTGAATATGTAGACAAATGAGTTCCTCTTCATTAGCAAGTATTCTCTTGACATGCAGGCTTTAAGGAGATCTTTCTTTCCAAGACTATATTTTTGGGGAGCTAAAAGTTTTGCACTCTTGTCGAATGGAACTCAAAGGTCCTCTTTGATCTTCTTCCCCACATGGAATTACTGAAATGCATTAGTGAATTCCTTGACTGTGACAAATTTGTAAGGTTTATCCCTATGAGCCTAATATTGCTCCTGATCTTTCTTTGAAGTCACCTAATACAATTAATCAATTATGCAAAAACATTATATCAAAAATATAAAGGAGCAGAGCTCGCATAGTTAAGAGATCAATCATGTATTTCTAGGCTTACTTCTTGTAGAAAATCAGCCATGCCTTTTCTTCTAGGACACTTGGATCCTAAAGACTCAAAAAATCTAGCACGTGTTCACAGGGCCCTTAGTACACAATTTGACTGCCGGAGAGGAGTATAACGTCATTAAAAAGGTTATACGTTTCTGGTGGTGGCTAGAGGAGAGCAATAACACCATTAAAACAGTGGAATTGAGCTAAAATTGGTACTAAAAACATGAACTTGAAGCTTCCCGAGATCGGGATCTAAGAGCAGAAATTACCGAAAATAAAAGCTTTAGAGAGAGAAAGTTGAAGAGAGAGAGACTCACCGATCAGAGGAAAAACAATGAGCTAGTGAGGAAGAGGACAAGACTAACATAACCAAACGCAAATGAATCCACGACGACGACAACCACCATACCTCTCCTGAGTGAGGACAACCTGGTATCCGAGCCTGGAGTGAATTCGCACTTGGCAGAGCAGGCGTCAATGTCCTTGAGCTGGGGGAGGTGGAGGAGGTGAAGGATCTAGAGATTAGGGAGATGGAGAAGAAGTTTGCGGCCGTCGACGCCAATCAGAGACTTTGGCAAAGTAGATGGGGGAGGTGGAGGAGGTGGAGGATCTGGAGATTAGGGAGACGGAGAAGAAGATTGGCGACTGGGCTGATGAAATGAGAAAATTGCAGAGAAGAAACAAACCAAATAAACGGCCCAAAGTTTGCCATCGAGAGTAAAATCGGAAACTCCGTAAGCTATTTTCCTTGGGCCAGCCTTATTCAGAGTGGTTTGATGTTGGACTTGCCTTAACCATTAAATAAAAGTTATTAATGTGCTTTTGGTTAAAATTCAAAGTTTTTATGTCCTTTCTATTAGTTTTCCTAAAAAAGAATGGACTGTACATGTCCTTATAAATAATTTGACTATTTTTCATATTGCTAATTAATTTTATAGTAGAACTTTAACTTTCTTCATAGTATCAGAACAAGTTGTCCTATGTGTGAAGTTCAACGGTCACACGTGCTCCATATTACTCGATTTGTGTTGTCTACATATTTAGCTTAAAATTCGTCAGATTAAAGAGACGTGTTGAGAATATAAATCTCACATTAATGTATACTTGTAATTGTAGGTATAATAAAGTAGAAATGTGAGATCGAAAATACCTATCAGACAAGTGAATAAATTTTCATATAAATAAGTTTTCTGTAAGCATTAGATTTTCGTACTTGAATTGATTTGTTTGATTGATAGATAGATGTTTATCCTTTAACTTTGTTGGAGTGGATGGGACATCGTCGGGCCAGAATTAGCTTGAATTCAAATACGGCAACACTAAAAAAAAAAGGCAAGTGAGTGGGGATTGTGTGCTTTCCTTCTTCAAACACAACTAATAAAGCCAAAAGTTGGGTTATCTTATGGTTGAATATCCACCCCAACCACACATTATTGACACGTACATTGGATCACTAAGATTCTCATATAGTCCAACACAATCCAACTAAATTGATTGATCGCAGAAGGAAAAAAAAACACTAATTGCATGTTTATTAAATTGATTATGATATCAGAACTTTAATCAAAGTCATTACTATAAGGCACAACTAGGCATATAACGTTAAGCGGTTGCTATTTTTATTTGATACCAACGATTTTCTGAATTAAAAAAAGAATTCGAATTTAAGGGCAAATATAAAAACAGATTATTTTAGTTAACTTTATTAAAAATTCAAGTATATTGTTAGGCAGTTACTAAGATCACTCAACTCACAAAATTATATTGTTATTCAAATTAATGTGTCCGTGTTTTATTTATTCACATATTTTAAGTTAATTGACGTTATTCCTTGACATGCTATTGAGATATCAACATATATATTTATAGGATTTTTATCACAAATGGTCCTTTATGTTATGCAAAGTTATAATTATTGTCATTTATGTTTCAAACTCATCAGTTTCATCATTCATCTTTTAAGTCGCTCATCAATGTAGTTTTTCTATCGCGAGATTTTTTTTCAAGTACCCGATTTTCAAATGGTACTTCACATGTCATAATATAAGTGGAATAAATAATATATTTTTTCGTGTCCCTCTACTTATATTATGACATGTAGAGTACTCGATTAAAAAACGGACAATTTAAAAAATTTCTCTCTTCCGTCCAATTTTGTTAAAAATCTGTTAGTGGGCAGTGGCACACTTATGGAGCCTACAAAACCAATCATAAAAGGACATGTGGATTAATAAAACAATATTAATTCTTTAAAAATAGTTTTAAATTTTAAATCCATATAAGTGGTTAAAATAAAGAGAGAAAAAAAAAAGGATTTTAAAAAGTAAAAAACTTGAAAAAATAAAATGAAAAACCACCTACCACCTGACCAGGCTGACCTCCCACCACCTGACCAGGCTGACCTCCCTCACCCACCGCCAACTTCAACCGCCAACTTCAAACCACTAGCCACCCGTGCACCCCATCCCCCAATTGCAATCAAATCCCACCCCACCCTCTTTCCCGATTATCATCCCCTCAACCTTCCCTGATGCCCGATAGTAATCCATTCCCCTCGCACTTTCCAGATCTCCAACCCGACCCGAGAGCCCATGCATTCCCTCCACACCCCAAGCACCCAACTTCCCGATCCCCTCTCAGCAGCCTACCCACCGCCGCCTCTACATCTTCTCATCTCTCTCGCACACTTTCCCCCTCTATCCATGTCGTTAAGAGCACTTCCACCCGTTAGATGACGGCAAGGGCCACTGATTGCCCTTAAAAAATAGTACTTGCCTTTGTGCAACTCCACCCATTGAGCAAGGGCAAGGGTAAGAAAAACGTTTTTTTTATAATAAATTTTTTGGAAATTGGGAAGTGTGGACTTTGTTTAAGTGTGAATTTGTTTAAGTGTGAACTTAAGTGTGGACTTTATAAGTTTGTTCGTTGAAAATAAAACGATTGTCTAATTCAAATAATTTAATTCCAAATACAAAACAAACCATAACATTACAACAACCATAATTAATTAAAAATAAACAACAACTATAATTAATTAAAAATAAACAACATTATTCGTAGTACCCTACTCCTCAGGAATCCAATTGGTTGTGCTAGGTTTGTCATCCCTTGGAACGTATGGAACTTCCTCATCTTGCTCGGGAAAATGTCTTCTCATGACGGACGCTCATTGTTTTGTCCAAAAATGTTTTGAATTAGGAGTCATTTCTTCGGAGCGTCGGGACATGGTATCCCGATCCTTCTCCTCTTGTCTTTCTTGCCTTTTTAACTCCCTTTCTCTTGCATTTGCTTCATCTCTAGCCTTGTTTAACTCAAACACTTGTTGTTCGTGCTCCCGATTCAGTGCATGTTGGCGAGCCAATTCTTCAACCAATTTTGAATATTTAGTATTCGAAGAACTACCTCTTGCGGCACTTTTCTTAGCAGCTTTCCTAGCTAGGGCTGGGTTTGGTTCGGGAACCGAATCGAAACCCCAATACCGAATACCAAAATCGAATTTTCAGGGAGGGAAATTTATATACCGAAACCAAACTGAATTTTTCGGTATACCAAAATTTGGTATTACCGAATGAGTCGGGGCCATTTCGGTAATGGGCCTCCCCGAAAAGTACATAAACCCAACAGAATTTGACAATTTTTTTGGCTGAAATTTCTTGTTCATTTGGCTGAAATTTTCTACAACAAGCCTTAGTTTGCAATCCATGTTAAAACTATTTGTCAGAATAACTTGTGCAGAACAACTAGAAATTGTGCATTCGCCGTAGTTTTAGGCTTTTAGCATTGCAGCAAACATATGTCAGATGTATGGCATATTTGGAGACTCTAAACAAAATGAATCCAGTACAAGATGTATATGTTTCAATTTCATTTTCGTAGATTTGTATAAATGTATCATGCAAAGCGAAAACTGCAGTACGAAGGCGAATTTTACCACATAGTTGCACAATCAAATTTTTCTTAACAGAATGAATAATCAGAATTCAGAAACATATAAATACTTTCTATCACTCAAATGACTGTATCAAATTCTTACAACTAAATAGAACTTAAATGTGTACACAAATTCCTATCCGAAACCAAAATCATACGAAGCACATTCAATACAATCACAAAATGAAAAGTATTTAAACACAACCGTCATATGCTATTAAGCTATAGAAATGTAACTTATTATGCTATTCACATTAAGTTTTACATGCTAATGAATGTGTAAGCATTTGTTGTTATAGTCTGCATAATAATCATAGATTCATAGTATACCTTATATCTTCAGGACCAAATGATTCCTCCAGTACTATGCTGATAGCTTCCAAGTACAATGGCTCTGCTTTATTATATGCCTTATTAACCTGCCCTATAGAGCTTTGCCTGAAAGTGAAACAACAACAATAGCAATTAATCATTAAAAAGAGTCCCCAAGAGAAAGAAAACCATAAAAATACTTGGCCCCTTAAAGATGCAACCATCTTTCTCTAAATTGAAAACCCTAAAAAAAAAAAATTATTCCCAAATTCCCAAATCCCGCAAACCCAAACCCTAATATGAAATTACAAGTATAGAACTTACCAATAATTGCTGTAGAATTGAGAGAGAAACAGATTGAGCAGAGTTGCAGAATTGCTACAGAAGCACGGAGAGCCAACATGAGAGAAGAAGAGAAGAGGAAGAAGAAGAACAGAAGTCGAGTCAGGAAAGTGTTTTCGATCGATAGAGTTGGAAACTTGGAAGGATTCAATCTCAAACCAACGGTTGAGATTAAACAGCAAACCAATCCAACGGATGAAATAATTAATAGATATATATAATTAAAATATATTATATATATTTCGGTTCGGTTCGGTATTACCGAATATACAGTAATAAGGTCCTAATCCCCGTACTGAACATTCGGTATTTTTTTGGTATCAGGGACCGAACCATTCAGGGTATTTCGGTATCGGGATTTTCGATATTATGTTCGGTTTTTTTAGGTACGATTTCGGTATTTCAGTACAAAATTCCCAACCCTATTCCTACCAATAGGCCTCTGGGTTGCTTTGGTCGGTGGTACCGGTTCATTTGGGGCCCCCGATGCCTTCTCCAATGGCGATTCTTGAGTAGTTGATTTTTGTAAGGGAGTCTCATTTAAGACAACGTCTAGACCAACATGCACAATTTTGTATTTCGGAGTATGCTTGACAATGTCCCATAATTCGTGCCTTGTGAATGATCTGTTGTTGTTAGCATGAATGAACCATATTTGTGCTTGTAGTTCCTAAAAAAACAATTGTGAAAAGACATAATAAATTACATATTCAAATGCTTATTTTTAATTAGCTTAAAGAATTGTCAAACAACATAATAAATTGCAATTACCTCATTGGCTCGATTATCGCCACTTCGATATAGGGTTTCCGCTTTTGTGATGGCTTCTTTCCAAGATTTCATCTCTTTATGTAGATGTCGGTACCTACTGGATATAGACCAGGGCGTGCCTTGCATCTTCTCCACAAAAAATGCATGAATCTTCTCCCTCATCTCATTTCCATTGATCGGGTCATGAGTCACACGCACCCAAGCCTCCATTAATGCAATATCTTCGGCGATCGACCAATTTGCCTTCTCACTCATAATTTTTTTTTTTGTAAAACAAGGATTTGGAAGGTGAAAAACAAATATAGTTGATGTAGGAAAAAAATATTGAGTTGGGGTGTGAGGAATAAAGAAGATGATTGGGGGTATTTATAAATTTTTTTTTAAAAAAACTTTTTTTTTTTAACGGTAGGATTAATCCTAGCCGTTCATTTTTTTTCAAATTTTAATCGAACGCACCAGATTGTGCCACGTGGCACAACAATAACTTTTTTTTTCCCGTTGGAAATCCAACGGCTACAAAACCGCCACGTTATAGAGCCGTTGGCTTTGGCTGGCATCACCCGACAGGCGTGGGTCCCACGCTGACAGAACTGTCGGCCCACTCTCCTCTCCCCGCGCATGTTGTGCACGCACCTGATTAAAAAAAAATTAAACGTGGTTGACGTCACGCTGATGTCAGCGTGACGTCAGCTCGCCTGCTGGTGCCAGCTCGGGCTTGAGGTTAGGCTTGCTTGGGCCCACCTCTTGCCCTTTGCAATTAGAACTGGTGGAAGCCTTTTTTGGGGTTGGAGGGCAATTGGGTTGGATTGCCCTTACAATTGGGCAATGGGTGGAAGTGCTCTAACACCCCACCCACCCCATATTTCCCCGACCCCCCACCCATCCTTCTTACTTTTTTTTTTCCTTTTAGTTTCATTTCTGTTTTAAAACAATTAGTTACTTTTAAGTCGTAAACTATTTTCAAATAATTGATTTTGTTTATTAATCCATTTAACAGATTTTTCACAGGAATATAACGGAATGACTATATTGATGAGCAACTTAATAGATTAATGATAAAATTGATCGGTTTGAAACATAAAAGACTAAAATTATGACTTTATATATTATAAAAAATTATTTGTGATAAAACCTTATATTTATATAACATGTCATTTGGTGAACAAATTTGATAAGGCCGACCAGCAAGTATCTAAACCCTAGAATGCCACATGTCAGTGGCATGCACACTGATAAAGGTCGAGATGAGCTCCTCACCCGTTTTGGTTGCTGCCGACGACCAGCAAGTATCTAAACCCTAGAATGCCACATGTCAGTGGCATGCACCCTGATAAAAGGTCGAGATTAGCTCCTCACCAGTTTTGGTTGCTGCCGAAAGTGGAAAAGGATAAAATGAAAGCATGCTGCTGGTCCAAAGCCTCCAAGGGTCTCTCGCCTGCCATTAGGGTTACCACTTACCCCAAAAAAGTGTTCCATGGACCATGGACCATAGTATAAACCACGATGGCAAGAGAAGATGCTTTATCATCATGATTGGCAATGCAAGTGGGGACTTTTAGACAAATATATATATACAATAATAATAATATTAATATTCCAATTAAAGCCTTGTTGCCCTAGCTAGGGCTGTTGAAACATGTATGCAATATGTATGTAAGCACCTCCCTCATTTCCCACTCCAAAAAGGGTAAGTCTTAGGCCATACAAAAGGCATGCCCACTTCCATAATGGGTATATTTTTCTTCCTACCCTACCACTTATCATCATTCACTGGTACTTAAGTAACCTATAGACCTGATAATTTTATGCACAACACATTAATCCGACAAACGATATAGAAAAAACAAGTTTTGGATCGAGGCTTAAAAGGTTGGGTGTTGTATCGGGTCAACCCGTTAAGCACCCGTTAAAATAACTGGTTAATTCATGTCTACACGCGAGTAACTCATTTTAACCCATAAGCTAAAGCCTTGGCTCTCTCAGTCTCTTTCTCAATTTATGTGTCATGTACATGTAGTGTGCTGAATGAAATGATTGTAGTTGTTTTGTTGAATCAAAAGAAACTTACGAATTTAGATGTTATTTTTAGTAATTTAGTATGAAGTTTTTTCATTTGATTATTTATTGAAGTAATATATTGTCCTTAACAGGTAAAACGTGTCGTGTAACCTGTTAAAATTAATGGGTCAGGTTTGGGTTTGAAGTTTCAAAACCCATTAAGATAACAAGTTTGACACGGCATGATCCATTAAACTAACGTGTTTGACACAAAAACAATATGAACACGACAAAAACGACCCGTTTGCTAGGTCTAGTAAGCTACATAGCCAATAATGCATCATCGATTCGCATGTAGTATCGATTAAGATAGACTTGTAAATGGGTCGAATTTGGATCGTGTCAACCTTAATCCATACGTGAATTCATTTATAATAGGATTATCAAATTTGAATCGTATTCAGATTATTAGATTTGACTTGTCAATCTATATTCGATCCAAATTGGATCAGATCATTATCGGATCTAATTTAAGAATTTAAAAAAAAATATAACATTACTGTATTTATCTATTATTCATTAAATAATATAGAAAATAGATAATATGTTATATTAAGTTGAATCAAATTATTATTGAATCATATCATTCTTAATACATATCTAGACCCATTTATAATAGGATTATTGGAATATTGAATTGGAAGTCTCAATCTATTCTTGTTAATTATAATAAATTTAGATCATTTCCGAATAAAAACTGAGTTAATTGACAAGTCTAAATTAGCACTCTAAAAAAATCACTACACACTCCTCTCTTATAAGAGCATAAGAGAAAGATGACATTTCAAGAAGCGTTAAAAATCTCTTGAATCTTGTTTTACTCTGCTAGATTATCACGACTGTAATCTAAATGGGCTGCATAAACTTTTAGTTACGCATACACATTTTACTTTATGCAAGTATAAAATCTAATCACATACTGCATATTTCATTGCGGAATGTAACAAAGGCATGACGTTCTACAAACCACGCATTTTGCGATAGGTCGATGAGAGAGACTTGTGACATTGCCCGTGATATATTCCTTCTTTTGCATTTTATGAGTTAGTTATTATTCCAAACAATAAAAATGAATTAATTATTATAAAGCATATATACTTTAAACTGCTTTAGCGCCGATTTTTTATCTTTTTTTTTTTGCGCCGGCTTGTGTATAGTATGATCAAGAACAATGGGTCTGTACTATCACGGGGTGGTCCAATGTTTTGGGGCAAATTTCAGGCATATATTCTACACGGTTTGTCTTAATTCCTGACACTGGTGAATTACGGCGGCCAGGGGGAGCTGAAATGTCACTATAAGTCTTCTCAGCCTCCAAAATAGTGGAATGCTGTGATTTGACCACCAGCTGGTCCCTTTAAACTTTTTAAGGAAATGAGCAATAGGTCTGTTGATCTCTCATTGGCCAATTTGTGCGAAAGCAATTCTTTTTTCTTTTTCTTTTTCCAAAGAACTGACCCTGCCACTTTGCTTTGTTAATTTAAGCTTAATTCTAATTTGCACTTAATTAGTTTATGATTTGATTAAGGGGGCATAGTGCTTTTGCATGTTCGACTTTGCAGATATATTTGTATTCTCCGTGTTTTGTTTGTGTCATGGAGATTCAAGGCATTGTGCCCATTCGGCCAATCTAGCTAGCAAATGGGGATACTGCTGATATCTGCATGTGATTTCAATGACAACAATGATTTAAGTATCATGTTTTAGTTACTAAAGATCGTAACAGCTTGATCACTTTTTCAATTTCCTAAGTTTCCTTCTTTTGAATATCTTATGCGTTCATTGGGTTTCTTATTAGAGAAAGTGCCACAGGTTGTATTATTTATGCAGATCTCATGGTCGAAATTGATTCTGCTAGATTGTTAAATTATATTGTAAGTGTTAAAATCTATTGAAAATGAATTGAGAGGTTGTAATCTTTTAAACATTCTAAATGCAAGAATTTGATTTCAATATGGAATACTCTCAACATGATAAAATAATGCATAATCATCCTTATGCAAATGTCACTCATCGTTGTAGGTTCACCAACAATAGTTGTGCAATCATGTTAGTATGATTAATGTGGAGTATGCATACAATCATTTAGGAATTTTTCTAGATATAGCCTCTCACATTTGACTCGAAATCATCTATATTTTGTGAGAATGCATGTGAATATATGAACACTCACGCATGCATGGACAATGATCTTTGGCACTCCTTCACAATTATAGACGGCTAAAAATCACTCACTCACATGGACAGCAAAGAATCACTCACACCGTATTACTAGTGCAAATCCATATTGACTCTAAAAAAATTCATATGTCATCATCGCACAATGCAATTTCTTGTAAATAAACTCTTAAAATTTATGCATATATTTGGAGCTAGGTTGGGACACAAAACAACATGTCCAAATTAAGTCCATACAATATATTATTTAATATGGAGGACAAGGCCAGAGCAGGAAAAGAGATAGGGCCTCATCTTTGAAAGGAAGGGATGATCACAGATCAAAATAAAGGAGAAGAGCAAATTAAGGATTGGAAGATTTAAAATTACAAGATGCATCGGTGGTGACAGTAACTGAATAAATGTATGTGGTTGGGGTTTGAACATATGGGATGGGAGAGATAAATAAAAAGATAAAGTTCTAGACGACTTTTTTTTCCATTCTCTTCGATCTGTGATTAAAAATTAAAATGGCATTAAACTAATGGACGATGACCAATACAAGATAAACCCACATTTATTCCATACGTGATGCAACTCCACTATTCTCTCTTTTTCCTCCTATATAAAGCCCCAACAGGCCTTGCAATTTCTCATATCAAAGCATAGCAAAGCAAAGCAAAACAATCTTAAGCTATTAGGGTTCTCTCAACGGCGAGGGTGAGTAGAGTGATAGCTAGATAGGGGTTCCCTTCCGGGTGAGGTCGAATGGAGTGATAGATAGGAGTAGGCTAGAGATCTAGGGCTCGAAACCCTCTCCCGAAAAAAGCAAATAAATGTTCCAATCTCATAGAGCATTTGGGGGTTTGGGGGGGTTAAACAGCTAGGGTTTTGGAAGGCCTTTCTCTCTCTTCTCTCTGGTGCAAAATCGAAGAAGGAGGTTCAAATAACTAAAGGGTAAAGGGCGGTGACAGAAGAGAGTGAGCACACATAGTATTTTCTTGCATGCTGGGTTCATGCTTGAAGCTTTGCGTGCTTACTCTCTCTCTGTCACCCCCACCTCTCTCTCTCTATGAATCATGTTTGTTTTGTATATTTGCGTTTACAATTTTTCATGAATTTTCTGCATAAAAATTTACACCCAGGAAATTACTATTGATCAGTCGGAATCGATGGGGGATCTAGACGGGATCATTGCATGTTGTTGTCGTGGTCACAGAGATTTATTCGATTTCGACATGTCGGTCTCAAACTATGTACGGATTAGGGTTCCTTAGGGTTTTTATTTTTTATTGTATTTTTATTGTTTTTGCTATTGAAAATCCCTTAATTTTAGGCATTAAATTTGTCATTAGTTTGTTGCTGAATTCAATTCCGTATTCTAAAGAAAATTATCCATATTTGGTAGGCAGATGGATTTTGGTCTCGTGCTATAATTTGTACAATTTGAAAGTTGAAAATTTATCTCTATGGACACAAATTTTGCTCTAAAGTCTGATCTGACTTTCATTAATGAATTATGAACTGTATTCATCGTATCAGGCTTCCTTACATGGGTCAGAACAAATTTTGGCAGTTGAGACGCGACATTGACATGTCATATAAACCCTCAGATCTTTGAGGTAATTTTTTTTTCACTTGATGTGGTAAATATTGCAATGGTAGTGCTTGTTGGCTTAATTTGCAGCTAAATTTGGAATATTCTGGCAAAGTGATCAGGCCTCCTTTGGGAGAAGGATTTCTATGTACCCCTCTTTCTTTGGCGTGAGTTCTACCATCATGTTGGCGATCATGAAGAACCCCTTTAGCTTGTAGCCGTTTCTTCCTTGGGGCAGATCTTGTAGCTTTGAAAAGCCATAGATGTTCTTGCTAACAGGCACTGGAGATTTGAAAACCTAGCAGTTTCTAAGATTTATGTTGTAATGTTACTGTGACAGTATTTATTGGAAACATATTCAATATTTCATTTATCCCAGACTGTTTAATTTCGAAGTTTTGTTCCACTGATTACGTTGATTAACATCTAGAAAGATAATTTATGTAAAACAAAAACTCAAAGGAAACAATAAGTCCTTTTCTAATTGATAAAATATGGAATAGATCCATGGACTATTTTGGAGATTCATACCAACATAACGAGCTAATTATCGATATTTTTCGGGATGTTTAGTTTAATTACCAATTCTTGGAAAAATTTTATCTATAATACCACGTTTTTTAGTTTAGGTATCAACGGAAATGTCAATCAAAACAATTTTATAATTACTACTATAATTCAAAATAATTACATGATTGCCACTTGATTCTACCCCTTTTTTGGCCGGCCAACTTTTTTGTATGCCTTGATCAAATTTTTCGGCGACCGGCAGATCAAATTTTTTCGTCTCATTGTCACAGTCCAACAATGACCTTCAAAAAATGTTACGGTCCGATAAAAACATGTTGAAGTAATGAATTTTCTCAAAGTTCTCTAATTTTATTGTGTATACATGTAAAAAATAATAAACTCACACAACAAAATATAATTGAAAAAAAAGTTGCACACATTATTTTTTTAAGTCACTTTTGAACAGTGACTTGAAATTTTCCGCCGACCATAAAAATTTTCGGTGGCCAACGACAATTTTGGTACTATGGGTCATGTGCAATGGGGACAAAAATATAAATGTTCCTATACTTATAAGTGTATTTGCCCACAATTTTTCTTAAAGTTAGTATTCTTCCTTAAAACCTTTTTTAAAATTGATATTTAATACAAATTTGCCTATTTTTTTATCTCATTATTGGATTTATTTGAAGGTGTGCCAATATATAAGCAGTGCAAGTGATTTTGTTCTAGCAAATAAGTATAATTTTGATGATTGATTCGTATCGTCTATTTACACAGTCTAGTGATATTTCTCTTTATTTATTTTAAGCTATCTAAATCAGGGTTGCATGCATCCTGTGCAAATGAGTCTAAAATCTCATTATATATCATAGATTGAAAAACAATTCCTCATTTGTTTTTAATAAAAGCGATTTGACGGAAGAAATTGAATACAAGATATCAGGACACTAGTAAATTAATGCTCTTAACCACTAACCTTTCATAATATTTTTCTACATAACAGAAAAAAACATTGGTGTTTTGTAGCATTGTGACAATGACATAGTTTCCAGGCTACAAAAACTAGATGTTCTTTAATGCTCCATAATACTAATTTGTATTCGCGGTGATAAACTAAAGAAGATTTAACTTACTACTTCATGAACCAAACTAAAGGGAAGAAATAGGGGTTTAAATTTGGAACGCAATAGGATAAAGAGAAAAACAAGACTCTAACCACCAGAGCAATCTGTCACTTGCATATTACATAAATCTTAACTATCAAACCATGAAAATGATTAACCACACTATGATCCCGTTTTATATTATTTGTTTTCACCAAAAAGTGTTTAACTTTAAAATTAAGCAATAAAAAACATTTGGTAAAAATAAAATATTCTACTTATTTTTAAAGCAATGGCCTCTAGACATCAACTTTTAAAAATATATAGATTGCTTTTAAAATGTGCTTTTAAAGCAAAGTTAAGTCTTTAATAAATATTTTTAATTCATATAATGCCCTCGTTAATTTTTAAAAATTATATTATTTTATTCTTCTACACACATTCTCTCTATTAGAGAACAAATTGGCCGTCACCACCTACCACTACAACCATTAACCTTACATCACTACTGTCATTACCAACACCATCGTTGTCACCATTGCCGCCATCATAATTGTCACCACCGCCGCCACCACCACCACAACCACAACCGTCACCACCACCATCGTTGCCATAATCTACCGCCACCACAACCACAACCACAAGCACCACCACAAGCACCACCATTGCTCTGCACCCCAACCACTACACCCTGTTATTGGCACCGACACCATATACCCCCACCATTGTCGTAGGCGTCACCGCCACAGCCCCCACCACCACCCCATTATTATGTTCATTTTAGTCATTATATACAATTATATTACTTTTATATTAAAATTTACCAAACGCTTTTACATGTATTTTCATACTCACATCACTTTTAAAAATACAATTTATCAAACACTCAACGTTTTATTTTACAGCTGATTCTTCTTAAAACATAGCATAAACAATTTTTTTTAAAAGCACAACAATTCCAAACTAGCCCTATACCTCACTCAAGTATTCTCTTTTACTTAACAAACTTTTATTTACCCAACAAAAAGAAGAAAAAAAACCCAATTGAATCCTTTTATCCAATGCTTTCAATAGCAACTCAAACAACTTACAAGAAAAATTACAGATCTTAGTTCAAAGGATAATGAATGCTTTACAATTACAATCGATAATGTTGCCAAATCGAATTTAAGGGGAACCAAAAAAGGCTGGAATGTTGAACCGTGACCGTATTTCTTGATATAATCTGTCATAACAGAAGAAAGAATATAACTATTGAGTCACAAAATTTCGCTCCATGTGGAAGTACAGGATATGTAATGCTCCCCTTTCGACATGCTCCGAACCATTTTCAGGGAACCAAGATTTGATGATGCTTTGTGATGAAGTAGGAATTTCTATAGGCCACTTGTCGACTAGCTTAAACCCGAATTTAGATGCAGCTGAAAGTATGGAAGGCTCGTCTACCCGACGGAGAATATGACAAAGGATTAGGGCCGGTTCAAAATCCTCAGCAGTGCTTCTACCAGATGAAATCAACTCCTTTGCAGTTTGAAATAAGGGCGAGATAGCTTCAGCTACATAAGTGACGTCTGTGCCGAGGATGATATCAAAACCTTGAGAACTAGCTTCCTTGATGGCTTCTATATGATCTCTATTTCCCCACTCTAATCTTCTTGTCAACAGTTTGTCCAGAAATGGTGGTCTAAGATTTGAGTTGACATTTTGCGTCAGTAGGTCAAGTGCTTTTGAGTCACCATCAGTCGCAAACACAAGGTCAGCAGATCTAGCGGCAACCATAGAGCAAATACCCCCGGAGCCGCACCCCAACTCCAACACCTTTTTCCCGCTGACAATAGTTGGATTTCTGGTTAAAACAGAAGCCATGAACCGAGCTGATTCCCACAACATTAAACCAGTTGATTTGCAAGTGTGTTGGTACACTTTGGATAACACTTCGATCTTGAAAGTCCAATCACCTAGCTCTAGCTCAATTACCTAAGAGCACGAATATCTTCAAAAAATGAGTTGAGTCACAACCTAATAAAAGCTCTAGTTCTGCAACAATTATGATAATTTAAGCATATTTGTGGAAGGAAAAAAGACGAAACTTTACCTCATTGTCATTGGAAGGTAAGACACCAAACATTTCCACCGCCACACCGTCAGAAATGTCAACCTCCAAATCATTCACAGGTTTCTTCAAGATCTTCTCATTGACCTCTAGCTCGATTTTCTCTTGACCAAGATGATCTAATTCGATTGCTGCTTCCGTTTTGGTAGAGGAGTTTGTATCATCTGAAAGGCGGAATACGGCTTGAACCCAACGCCTGGAATAAAAAACAAGAATTACATTTTGATCAGAGAAGATTAATTAGTAGAAGAAAAACCCAAAGAAAGAGCAGGATTTAATCAAAGTGACAACCCTCATCCACATACAGAACACAACCTACAACCCTAGTGAAAGTAGGATCGTTTACCGATTCATAACCAACTCCCTTGACCGGTTCTCAACTTGTTTGCAGCACAAATCAAGTTCAACAACATCAAAACCATTTTCTTTAAATAAGCTCGTCAAGAACTCATTAGAAAAGTAGAAAGCACGCTGGAAAATAATAAGGGATCACAACCAAGCTTGTGAACTGAGAAAAAAGTAGCTCAACGTACAAGCATGTGCAAGAAAAACTTACAGTGCCATCACCCCTGACATAAAAGTTTTCACTTATCTTTTGGTCCTTGCAATTCAATCTTTCCTGTCAATTACCAATACAGTAACAAAGAAGTAAACTTCCATATCTTATAACCATCTTTCAAAAGGAGAAAAAAAAACAATCAATCAATAATAAGGATGAACTTCAAAATACATGCATATTGGAGGTGAACCTGAGCAAGGTCACCAGTAGCATAGTCTCGAAACAGCACACAACCATTTGGCTGGGAAAAAAGAAACCACAAATTTCATCACATATGAAGAGGCATACACTAATTCGATAAAAAGAGCTGCTTGAAATAAAAGATTATTAGAATTATCAGTTACCTTGAGAACTTTCCTAATATTCTTCAAAACCAGAGGCATCTTCTCTGGAGACACTGCAGATAACACAAAAATCTACTTAACAAGTCAGCAACTTTACTAAGTAAAAAGTTCACTAGTCAAATTTAACCACTGGGGAAAGTTGCTCAATATGTTCAATTCATATACCATGGTTACAATATCCACAGACGATGAAGAAATCTGCTTGCTTAGACCATCAACTGTAAGATCACAAACAAATGCGCTAACACGGGTATCTGTGAAATCTTTATGTGTCTGCAATAACAGCATAAAACTCATCATGCACACTTGTCACGGCTATTCAGTGCCAACTACCAACCTAAACTGAACTTACTATTTTTTGTCTACTTGTATTTTATTGGTCAAACATGAGCAACATCCTCGAACATATTCAATCAAATATCCTTTGCCACGGAATTAGCAAGTAAATGTAGAAGAAGACCACACCTTAACTAAGTTAACAGCCTTTGTTGAAAAATCACACGCATAGACAAAAACATCTGCATACATCGCAACCAGTGGGAAAATAGTGTTTCCAGCTCCACAGCCAACCTGTATATTAAGAACAGTAATCAATAATCCAATACATAAAATAAATACTTCGCCAACTTTAAACAAACCAAGATAAATACTTCGCCACAAGAATGTACAAAAGTTAAAACAAAACTGGAAAGAAGATTCTGGTTCATCAAGACAAGACAGAAAAAAACAGGGATTTTCTGTTTTGCTTCGAGTAATTGTTCCACAAAAGAGAAGTAAATTATACTTCTTCCGAATCAATTTGAGCATATACGTGATATAGTTCCACATGATCTCGACTGATACAGAGATATCTAGACAACAACAGTACCATGCACGACCTGCACACTAATTTACCTCTAAAATAACTTTCCGCCCAGCGCCCTGATAGTAAAAAAAAGATATAAACAAAAACAAAAGTTAAAAGCTTACGAAATTGTTGTATGAGAATGAAACAACAAAACTTAAACCTCCATATATATCTCCTTCACTCACAGAGAAATATTTGCCCCACTCCTTGTCCAGGTAGTGCCGATCTTTAAAGAACTGATTAAAGAAATTCGCAGTTAAAATTATTTAGCACCAGGAAAAATCAAAACTCGGATTTGGGCACCAGACAATAACATACATAAAAATGCAGCAGAGCCTAATGTCACCATTTTGCGAGCCCGGAAACCGCAGAAGTAAATAGCTACGGTGAAATTTACTAACCGAATAAGTAAGCAAAAACATACCTTGTCTGTATGCCGCTTGTAAAACAGATCCCAGTACTTCCTGGCATCTTTTTCATACTTTTCTGCAAAAAAAGAGTTAATGATCAAATGTAAGATATATATATATATATATATATATAGAGAGAGAGAGAGAGAGTACCTCTCCAAAAAGTTGAGAGAGTATCAGAGGTGGAGTAAATCTGCAACCCTGAGGCTGCTTGCACTTGCTCCGAAGCTTCTTTCACAGTGGACGCCATAACCTCCAAAGCTTCTTCCGGAACAAAAGATGATATATATTTAAGCCGAATTCGAAAACAAAAATACGAAATTTCAACTATACAAACACAAACTACAACCGATTTATGAAAATTAAGCTGCATTTTGAAAACAGAGCGATCCTGCTACTGAATTATCAGCTTCAATTAATCGATTTTTGAGAAAAATTCATTTGAACTTGAATCGGATTTTTGGTTTAGAAACGAAGGAAATGTGTACCTGTTCAAGTTGGAGGTGCAGGAGACGACTGGAAGAGAGAGAGAGAGAGAGTTGACTGCTGCACAAGCTGTGTAATGTAAATTGTAATTAGGGTTTTAGTTCAGTGTGTCCTTTTACGCGCCGTTTATTTTGGTAAAATTCAACAAATTTTCTCTTCTTTTTTAGTTCTTTTAATTCTCTCTCATTAAAATTCAATAAATTTTCTCTTCTTTTTTAGTTCTTTTAATTCTCTCTCATTAAAATTCAACAAATTTTCTCTTCTTTTTTAGTTCTTTTAATTCTTTCTCATTAAAGTTTACGGAGGGAGGGGAGACTACTACCACATTCTAGCACCACGGCATATCATAAGTCTTATTGAGAACTTACAGAGGGGTCTTAGTCTTATTTTTTATTTTTACAGATTGCCAATCAAGAGGGATTGTCGACATCGGGACTCAAACATACGCCTTAGTCTAGTAAATAAAATAATTTTTACCAACTCAACCAACCCTTGTTAGCCTCTTCTTTTCATTGGAAAGTGATTTAAAATAATTGAAAACGCTGTTTATTTTTAACTTTATTTATTTTTAACATTTGAATTGAATAAATAAAAAATAAACAATGAATAAAAATAAATAAAGCTCATTTGAAAGTATGTTTAAAATAACTGAAAATATTTTTGGTAAAAATATTTTTGTTTTTGAAACAAGCCTGCAAAAGTCATTCGGTATACTTCTTGGTAATATTTTTGTTTTTATAAATTATAAATTATTTTGAAGTTGAATACGAAACAACCCTTATACCTTTTTTTTGTTTTGGAGTGATAGGCAAAAGATTTTTTGGAGAAAGAAATATTGCCCTAAGGAAAGGAATTCGAACTTTGAGTATAAAGGAATAGGCACGCTGTCGTGGCCAACTAAACTAACGATAATTTCTTTTGATCAAAGCAAAAATTTAGGGTCATTGAGGATGGTACACAAAATAAACTGAGTATGAAAGTGTTATTAATTTGCTGATGTTTGTCTACAATCAAATTGTCTCTCTTCTCTATCATATAACATCTGAAATTATCTTTGAGCCAAATAATTACAAGCAAAATATTAGAGCCAATATTCAAAATTATAAAACGGAAAAATAAAAATTAAAAAATGATGACCTACACAATCAAAACATGGGAGCTACAAGGAGTGTTCTATTTGCTTCGCACATCAGTGCGTCTCTTCCTCTGTTTGCAAAGTGGGGCTTTTCTGTTCCCTTTCATCAGAGTTGGTATTATCGGTTTCTCCAACAGCAGGCGAGACACCATTTTCTACCGCAGGCACATCACCGTTCTCAGATACGCTCTTTTCATTTTCATTCTCATTTCCTTCTCCGTCTCCATCACCAACAGGTTTCGAGAGTCCTCTTGATGGAGTGGCGACTGTCAATAGGCGGCCAATCCCATCATATAAACTCTTTGCATCCATGATTAAAGCAGCTCCACCAGGGTAACAGCGGCCAAAGCATGTGGCACAGTGCGGGTAAGTGACCTACAAATGTGTTTGTAAGATTTAGAGGATGTCAATGTCTATATGGAATCATAGATAAAAAAACTATCAGACAATATGTAGGCCGAGTTTGTTTATATTATACCTCAATAAATGCTCGACAAAGTGAGAGGAAAAGTCCAGACTCGTGTTCTTTCAGCATCCGATTTGTATTGTACCTCAGTAAAGAATTAGAAACAGCCTGCAACCCCTTGATTAACTCTTGGGCAAGCACATGCTTCAAACTTATTGGGGCACAGGGGCGGAGGTCATTCATCGCTGCAGACACACCTAAAGCCACAAGAAAGAGATATAAGTATAAATGCCTGAAAAAAAAAGAGCAGAAATCGGCCATTCCTCTGGAGTATTATGCAATAGCTGGACCTACTAACACTTTATTTTTAAGAGCAACCATGAAATATGTCCCACATTACAATTCAGTTTTGCGGTTTATATAAGCAAAACATGGGAACCTACTTTCTTTCTTCCAAAAGTCACATAGGATAGAAAGAAACTTATTCAGTATCCACATCAATGATTTTAGACCGTTGATCATTATTTTATTTACTAAAATAGGCAACTAAAAACGAAAAAAGCATACAAGGTGAGAATTTCGGTGGGAAAAAGGGCAATTCCTCAGTAAACATAGAAGATTTTAGCTGAGAAGCTTATACAACACTTACCATTAACAAAAACAGCAAGAGGTGGATGTTCCATAAGAAAAGATGGTGGGGTTACATCATCCTGATTTTCATCACCATGACTATTCGATGAAAAGCCAACTGCCGGTAGTGGGACCCAACGATGTGAATCCAAGACCACCTGGATTTAAGCACAATGTCAACTTAAATCTCTCGGCATACAGCAATTATTGGCATTTTTAATCATAGAAACACTGAATTCAAATCATCAATTATCCATTCACCTCAAAATTCTCGACTGCTGTGCTCATGTTTTTTGCGAACAAGTTGAGAACTGCCCTGAAAAAGTAACCAACGTCAACATTCACAATGAGGAAAACAATTTAAGGTATATAGTAGTTAAGAAAAAAGGGGGGAAAAGATCTGTACTCTTCAAACAGTGATGGCAGCAATCCCCGGAAATCTAGCCCAACCCAACCAAGCCCCATAGCACAATACTGTCAACAAAACAAAGTAAAAAGGTCAAAATTAAGATAATAGAAAATCAGGATGATGTGAGCATATGCAAAATTATAATAATAACAGAAGATACTCACCATGCATTGATCCAAAATATTTGATAAAGATCCACCTTCAGTTATCTTTGGGAGCAGAATTTTAAGAGTCTTAAGGTGTGAAGTAATTATATGCATAGCCCAACTGAAAAGAAGGCCACCGTCATAATTTTCTTCACTGCCTGATGTATCATCAGCAAATATTGCTCTATATTGGTTAACAACATCAAAAAGATGCATTCTATGACAATTTATCATCCCCTTCAGGTACTCATAAGCATTTCTCTGGTCCAAATCCTCCAGAATTCCAGTAAGCCATGCCTCCCGACATCTCAAAAACTAAATACAGAAATAAGGTCAGATACAAGAAAGCATGAATGTCCACATATGTCATTTGAAGCGTTCTGCATTGCAAAAAACATAAATGTAAAGAATGCACAAAAAACACTACTCCCTTACCTGTAAACGCATTTCGTACTCACTAAATACTCCTATTCTGCGTAAATATCCAATAATGCGGAGACATTCAGGTAACTGCAATACACAAATACACATCCAGAAAAAATAAAAAATTTGTAATCAATGTGAACAAAAAATCAAAAGTGCCCTAGCTGATACATATGTTCAAGGATTACACAATACCTGAATATTTGAACGAAGTTTCTGAAGAAGCTGAGAAAGAAGAGATTGAGTGGTCTGCCTGACTTCTGCAGTCAAAGCTTGAATAACGGGCAATCTTACGGAGGCAGGAAAAGAAATAGGCAAAACAACAAAGAGAGCCTCAGTACACAATCGTTCAAAAAGTTGAAAATTAATATTGGTTAATGAGGAGAATAAGGGGGCAGCAACACTCACTTGGGGTGCATGGTTGAAAGCTTACAAACAAATGCTTCTAAGTCAAGAGCTTCATCGTAATTTCCATTCCTCACACATCTGCGTAAGAACGGGAATGAAATAAGCATACAAGAATTATCCTATGGCATAGTCAGCCGCAGCAAGAAATACAACATTCCGAATAATCATGCTCAGCTACCATCAAACAATCCCATTCAGTTCAAATTCACTACTGATGAAACCAATTCACTAGAATGAGAAAAACGACATGTTTCTATCCAATCACACGAGAAACTTAAGAATGCATTGTTTCGGGTATTTGGGTTCAGAAACTAAATCCAAATCAGACTTATGGGTAATGTAGCATGGATTTGTACTACATAGAGTAGTGATACAATTCAAACCAATGATTTAAAACAATATTTCAAACACATACGTATCCATAAGCTGAGGAATTTCCAGTAAGTCGAGCAATGTACTGTGATTGGCAAGCAAAGTCTGATTCAATTTCCTCTTTTCCAAAATCTGCTCCGCAGATTCAACAAACTCAGTGCACCCATTCATCAGCTTCGGCGTCTCCTCCAGCTACCGAAGCCCAAAATTTCAAGTCAGCATTACAAAATGCATCATAAAATTCAAATTAATTAATTAATTAACCAAAAATTAGAGTTAATTAATTATTACCAGAGACTCGAGATGTTTGTCAATGGAAGACACTTCGTTTCGAATTGCGACCAATGCATCGGAAGCGGCGATGAACGCTCGGTAATTGGCCACCGCCACCTCCTGCATTTGCCGCTGTATTCGCTCCGCATCGACCCGGAGAAGCTCCGGTTCCTGAAAACCCGACCCGAAAAAAGAAATCAAATTTAAGTTCAATTAACCAAACGAGCAATGAGAGAGAGAGGGAGAGGGAGGACCTTGTGAAGGCGATCGAGGGTGAAGGAGAGGAGCTCGGAGACGTAGGGTTGCTGGGAAGCGGAGGCCAAGGGGAGGAGGCTGGCCACCGCGGAGGAGTCGTCGACGGCATTTTCGGACTCCATCATCGGGTGGTGGAGCTCCGAATTGGATGGAGGTTTTCGGATCTCGGACCCTCCGATTAGGGGTTTGTTATGTGTCGGAGGGAAATGCAGATTTGCAGATCTGCTGCTGCTGCTGCTATGGAGTTCGTTGCTCAGTTTCGATGGGGAAGTAGTCGTCGTTTAATTTGCCGCGATTCGGATCTGGATCAAACTCTTTGCTGGGCTTATTGGGCCCCTATGGGCCCACTCTAAGAGGTAATTCTATGGACATTTCCATTTTTCTTTTCATTTTCCAGTATTGTCCATTCTATTAAAAATTTAAAACAGATAAAAATAAAATAAAATGTCATTTTTCATTTTCATGTTATTGATGTGATACACAGTATGACTGAGTTTCATTTTATTATGTTTTTGCTTGAGAAATTTTTAATGTGTAACGGTTACACAGTTCTATAGTGTTATTAATTCACGTGTTATAATATGAGTAAATTGATAATAACGTGACAATGTAAGTCACTAGAAAACTTCTCTAATTTCTGAGTGCATTTTCACATCTATTTAGACACGATTACTGTCTGTTTAAGGCTCATTTGGTAACCAATTTTTGGACCTAAATGGTGTTGTTAATCAGAAGAGATGTTGTCCCTTTTATTACCTCAATTTTTGGGATAATTATATACTTGATCAGGCATTGGATATGTTATTTTTGGGTAATTTCAGGTTGCTAGGGCTGTATCCCCCTCTACACCAAGTTCGGATCCTCATTTTTATTATTTGGATTATATTAAAGTATCGCTCGAAGTAAAAAGTAGATGAGATATTAATAAATCTCCTTCAAAGTATACATAAAAAAGATTAATTAACAAATAAAATAAAATACAAGTAGGAGTCTATATACATCACCCAAGATTTGGTCTATGCCTCTATGGCATACAAATTAATAAACGTAATAGCAATCTAATTCTATACTTCTCACCAAAAAGAAAACACAAGCTGAACTAACAAGATGAACAAAAAGAAGACATGAACAGAAGAAGGAGAAGAAGCGTCCGAGGCGTAAAAGTAGTAGTAAGGACGTGAATTGTTATTCACCACTCCTGTTCCTGTTGTTGTTGTTGGCACTGGACCTGCAGGAGGCATGCCGTAGAAGTACATAAACCGAGGCGGGGGAGGAGCGCCTTTCGAAGAGTATGATGGTGGTGGCTCTGACTGTTTTGGCGGTGAGGCAGGTGGTGATGGTGATTGTTTTGGTGGCCAGGGAGGCGGAGAAATGTAGTAATATTGAGGTGGAGAGTGATGCACTGGTGGTGGTGATTGTGGTGGTGATGGCGGTGGACCTGAAGGCTCGAGTTGAGGTGAAGGAGGTGGTGAACATATGACTGGACATGTAGTGCATTCACTGATGCATAGTAAACCAGTCTCAGGAGCCACCATTTGATCTCCATATGTGAACCCGGCAAACATGATCAGCCCGAAAACCGCCGCCTTCCAGGACCGGGGAATCCATTTCCCTGCCATGAGTGCTAGAGCTTTGGAATTACTCATTTGACAGAGGCGTATAACCTTGAAAACTTACCAAGTTATGATGTAGCCTTAAGAAAATTTTGTTCTTTTATCTGCCTTTTTATACAAACGTGTGTATGGCTCCTCCCTCAAAAGTTTTGATTTAGATGCTTCTCTTATTAAATATATATGTAGAATGAGAATTAGTTACTCAAGAAAATACGCACTAAAAGAACCGGTTACAAATTTTTAATCAAGAATAAGAACTAAAGTGACACTAAACAGACAATAAAGGGGCACTAAATCGTGGCTTACATACGGTTTACACATTCAATTAGGCGTTTGATACTGGTTTTATTTGCACTAATTTTGCTAGCTACTTTCATATATCATTTGGAGCATGTATTTTTGCATTCTTTCAATTTCATGGGAGAAGGAATCCTAAGAAAAGCTTCTATGACAATCTAATCCTCTAGTTTCTACCTTTTTTTTTCTGATGCCTTTCTGCAAACATAATCCACCTTTGTGTGGATCGATTCCCACCTTACAGTAGTGTTGCACTTTATGCTCCTTCTTTAGTTATACCTTTCTTTGTAAGATGGACTTCTCTTATTTCGAATAAGGATATCCCGCAATTATTTCACTAACTTTTTGCTCTTCCAATTCACCTACTTCAACTCGCAGACTTACGCGTAGCCAAGTTGGTTAAAGCAATATGTTTCCCGGCCCATCTGTGCCCAAGTTCAGATTCCACTCCCCATAGTTTAGATTAAATTAGATTATTGATCGAATAAGAAAAATTTACCGATTTCTTTTAGGCTGCAATTCTCAGCTAAGTATATATTCTTGCAGGTTTTCTTTTGAGTCACCACACCTTAATCTTCTCAAACTTCAACTGCAGAGGGCAGTGATCATCTTATATCCAAAAAAGGAAAAGATTTTGGACAGGCACAGCATGAACACATAGTACAAAGAACAATGATTTTCTAATCACAAACCCACCAAAGATTAGCTTAAACCAATCAGTTAAAGAAGCCTAAGAATATCAACCTTTTTCTTTTTTCTTATATCAGTTTCCTATTATCTACAAACACTCCTTCAGTTTCTTCAATTGTAACTAGCTTTCCGGCCTCTCGTTCCTCGCGTCATGGGGGGTTTTGAATTGTCTTCGTCTTCTTTGGACTTCGGCACTATGTTTCAACTCCGCTCCCGGAACTACTCTTATTCGGTGGCTCCTGGTTATTCAACAATGTAGCATGATTAAGACGGTACGTAGCAGATAAAAACTAAAATAAAAAGGACGATTGAGAATTGTTATTAGCACTCCAAAATAGTTATTCTGCACTCCTCCCTCTCTTATTTTCTTCAATTAGAAAGGAGTGCATGATTACTATTTTGGAGTGTCAATAACAGCGTCCAAACGAGTCTACCAGTTAATTTACAAACCTGACTAACTGTAATTGATGTTCTTGATGTGGAAGGACGCGACGCAGAGCTTGGAGTTGGACTATTACTGAATCCAGGAGGAGTAATGTCACCAGTCCTTCCAAAGTCTCTCAATCGGTTAAGTTCTGGCACTACAACCGTGCCAAGATCGGGCCTGTCCTTCTTCCTTAGCTCTGTGCATTGTAATGCCAAGTTAGCGAACACTAGAGCCTCTTCGGTTGGCCAGTCGGTCAGTGCTGGATCGAGCATCTCTGAAAATGTTCCCTTCTCGATGGACCTCCTGACATGGTGAGCAATCCCCATGGCAGGCTTGGCTGTGATGATTTGGAGTAGTACTATCCCCAACGAGTATATATCCGATTTTGTTGTTAACATGCCAGTTTGTTGGTACTCGGGATCGATGTAACAAAATGTCCCGGCGGCTGCAGTCATGTGGTATTGTGTCACCTCGTTTGCTACAGATGGTGGAACTAAGCGTGCTAGCCCGACATCACTGATCTTGCTCACGAAGTTCCGGTCTAATAGGATGTTTGCTGGCTTTAGGTCACGGTGCACAAGGGGTTCCGGCTTTGCTTGGTGAAGGAAATGAAGCGTTGTTGAAATCTCAGCAGCTATTTTGAACCGTCTCCTCCACGAAATTGGGGGGGTGTTACCTCTTCTAAATAACCGGTCTTCTAAGCTGCCGTACTCCATGTATTCGTATACTAGGCATCCGTATTCGGGGCAGGCACCAAGGAGGAGAACCATGTTAGGATATCTAATGCAGCTCAGGACCTCAACCTGCATGTCAACACAAAATATGAGCCCATTTGATAACTATTTTGTTTTTTGTTTTTCTGATAGTACAACGTTTATGTAATGTTCCAAATCTCAAAATTGTATCAATAGCATACCTCCTGTTGGAATTGCTTCCTCCCTTGAGCAGCATCAGGTCTCAAAACCTTGATGGCAACCGGCGTGTGATCGAGTTTGCCTTTGTACACAGGTCCATATCCACCCTCACCAATTTTATTCGCTTCTGCAAATTCTTCCGTAGCTTCTTCAATCTCTTCTATGGTGTACTTCCTATACCGGACATCATTATGTGCCAAAGCATTCAACGCGCGGTTCTTCTCTTCTGCCTCTTTCTTTGCCTTCATCTCTGCCTGTCTTCTTCTCTGAGCTTCCATCTCCGCCAACTTCTGCGCCGCCTCAGCTGCTTCGATAGCTGCTTTGCACTTAGCCTTCTCCATTTCCACAATGGCAAGGGCTGTCTCTTCAGCAAGCCTCACTTCCTCGAACCTTCGCGCCTCCTCCTGCTTCCACTGACTAAGCTCTTTAGCCTTATTTTTCGCCGAGATTGCTTCTTTGCAGGCCGAGCTGTACATGTCCATCGTTTGCTTCAATTCGAGCTTTAATCTTCTCATTTCAGTCTCGATTTCCCGCTGTAATCGATCAAACAGTTAACAGCCTTGATTATAAATTTTATCCTACCAAATTACTAATTAACTTTTCCTACAAGCGACCATTTAATATAAACTTACTGCAGATTGTCTGGATGACTCCTTGGGAGAATTTAGTGCACTAGAGAAATCTAAGCATTGGTTTGTGATATCCACTGATCCAAATAATGGCACTGAAAAGTCACTTTCATCAGCATTCGAAGTGCGGCTGCTAAGCGAAGACCGTGCTGAAGTATGGTTAGCCATGTCGAGATTTATATCCAACGAGAGATTGTTCGGAGCACTCCTTGTCCTCTCGCGCGCCGCAGGTATTTTCTCCGATCCTGGAACTTTCCACCCTCCTCTTGATGCAGGCTGTCCTCTGCTTCCACCAAACAGCATTACAAAAATCACGACTTTTTAGTACAAGAGAAATTCTCTCTGCATGATGTTTTGTCTTGCTTAAAGACATGACGCGTTGAAAAAACCTTTACCGTGTAATTAAAAGAGATCAGAGTTGAAGAAAATTGAGAAGAAGTGAGATTTTCTCAACACGTCACCCTGACAAATTTTAATTAAAGTACGTACCTAGCTCCGTTTTCAAATTCATTATGATCTGCTGGGATATGAGGTGGGAGTCCCTGAGAGGGTGGCTGTTTTGGTGGAGCTGCAGTATTAACCACAGGCCTCTTTGCAGTCCTTGCTGACAACATCTTCCCTTTCTGAATTACGTATACCGAACAGAATTCCGGCGCAAATTTTACAAGGCTGCTGGGCACATCAGTCCCACTTTTGAACTTCCTGTGAAGAATCACAGCATCAGAATGTAGCTTAGAGAGAGAGAGAGAGAGAGATTTAAACCTTGTAAGAGCATTCCTTGTTGATGCACCAACTACAATATTATTGAGGTAGTTGCAATTGATATATTCCAGAAGTGCTTTTGCAACATCAGTATCGTCAAGGATAACCTCTTTCACCTGTGTCTAAAATTAAAAAACAAATCAAACCATATTCGACCATGTACGCGACATTATGCGTAACACATTGTAGACTACATCTTTAACGGAAATGATACACGTACATACCCCTTTACGACAGCAATATGCGCGGTAAGGAATGAAAACGCTATGTCCATCATTGTCACCCGATTCACCATCACTCTCTACGCAACTCAGAAAAGAAACAAAGAAATCACGTTGACAAAGCCAAACAATGTTTTCGAAAACGACGCAGTGAAAGTAGAGGGTACCTACGATGGTTTTTGTGCCTGACGTGAATTAGGATGATGTACGGATTGGTGCTGGTGGTTACAAGATGATCAATAGCCCACCGGACGGCGTAGTTGCTGTTCTTGTTGTCCTTGTCGATGGCCACAGAGGTTGCATTGATGGGTGGAACGGGGTCGTCAGAGGAGTAATGGGAGGCCATTTCTTGTGACGCCACTAGCGCAGCACTAGCACAAACACGCACCAATGCCGCTGCCAATGGCACCACCCTCCACGTCCACCGCTCCGGGAAAGCTTGAGACGCAAGAAAAGAGGAAAAGGGAAAAAAGAAAGGAAGAAGGTTAGCTGATTAGGGTTTTCTGTTGGTGTGGTTGTGGAACTGTGGAATCACATGTTTAGCTAAACATAGAAAATGTGACATAACTAACTTTGAATTGACTCTCATCCGTTGGCTTGATTTAGGCAATTTTTGACCTGGCCATGACCAAATCAAAGAAAATAAAAGGACTTTTACTTAGGTTTGGATTTTTGTTGAAGCTTTTAGGACAAGTCAACAAACAAAGAGAGAAATTGGACTTTGAGAGGAACAAAATTTTGTTTGTTGAACAAATTTGTTTAAGGATTGGTGGTTGTTTGATGTTGTAGAGAGGTTACATGTTATGTTACAAGTATTTGTTTAATTTCTAATAAAATAATGACTAATTCTTAGTTTAGTGGTACTTATTTTTTTAATATTGAAAGAGATCTCTAATTCAAATTCCATGCAACATAAATTGAAAAAAATATTATCTATTCAAAATTAGGGTGTGCCAATATTCGTTTATAAGACATTTAGGCCTCGTTTGGCAGTTCGAACTGGACTGACTATTTTAGTCGGATAGGATAATTTGTCATCGGACAGTACTGACTAAATTAGTCTGGCGTTTGGTGCAATATCGGACTAATATCGACTATTTTTACTGGGTTGGCCGGCCCTAGGTGTGTGTGAAGAACACAATTTGTTCTTCATACAAACTCACTCAAATCCTCATCAAATGCAAGAACTACGAAAAGTTTGATCTTCGTAGGAGACGAAGTACGTAGGTAACCTTCAATTTGATTCAAGGTGCAACCACAACTCCTCCAAGCAAAGGTGTTCATCCAATATGAGATTGAAGGCCCTCTTGAGTATTTAGTCTTTGCTCATCCAAAAAAGATTCTACAAAGGTATAGGATGCTACAACTTACTAATGTGATTTTGAGTTGTGTCTTGGTTCACAACATTTAGGTTTCAAAAGTCATGAGCAAAGTTTTGTTTTTGAGTACTAATACGCTAACTAAGAGCCTTTAATTTGTTAATAGCATACTTAAGTGTTGCTCAAATGAACTTGTAATTCAAATATTTTCCTTCAAGCTAGACCAAGAGAGTGAGAGAGACGGACATGACTAATTATACGGAGGTTTTTGGGCGTATAATTAGTCGGGTGTGAGGGGTACTAAATGGTGGACCCGGTTTAAATAGTCGGGTGACTATTTTAGTACGAAGCGCACCAAACACTCGAGACCGAATTATTAGTACTATCCAGTGCGCTATACGGCATACCAAACGAGGCCTTAATGTCATAATGACCAGACCAGACCAATACAACAAGTATTAATCTTTGTTATTACATGCACTTAATTGCACATAGATGAAAAAAAATATTATGATTCGCTGCTATCTTGCTTACTCATATCTCTCAAAACTCTCTTAGACCGGTACATTATGAAAAAAACTTATGGGAAATTATTCCTGCAACATAACAGTGCTGAAAATAGAACAATTCAATAGATGATATGTGTTTTCGAGAAATAATTTGGGCTTTGAAAAACCTTGAACACATGATATCTTTCGATTTTGACTTTTTTGATCACTTTACCTGTTTACCACATGATAGGATTAGTTTCATATAAATTTTCTCCTACACTAGAAGAAGATTCTAGAACAATTTCATTTGAAATTTGGCTATAATATCTATAAGTATTTAATATAATTACCATTTTAACGTTCATATAATAATTATATTAAATATATATATTCACGTAAATTATTATGAGGATCATATGTTGATTGTCAAAAATTTCAAAAAGTTCAGTAATTTATTTCTATGACATATTGCGAAAATTTTTCTATACTACGTAGTATGGAATACTACGAACATTGGATGGCGTGGATTGTTTTGGATGATATGGGTCTCATGGGTCCTGTGGGTCCCGTGAATCCAAACCATCCAATACTCGTAGTATTTCATACTACGTAGTATGGAAGTTGGACCCGACATAAAAATTTCAAAAAGTTCAGTAATTTATTTCCATGACATATTGCGAAAATTCTTCCATACTACGTAGTATGTAATACTATGAATATTGGATGGCGTGAATTGTTTTGGATGATATGAATCCCGTGAATCCAAATCATCCAATACTCGTAGTATGGAAGTTGGACCCGACATATTGATCATGTTAACAAATTAACACGTGTTGATAAACCTCTCCAAGCCAAGGCTACCAAATCTCATTGCCCGCGGAGTCGAGGAAGCCCAAATTCCAAAACATCACAAAAACGACGTCGTCACCAACCGGCGGAGTCGAAATTGAAAAACCCTTCTTCCCCAATTAACCGACCGGAATTACTCAGATTAGTAATCGAATTCCCAAATCCCCAGCGTACTCAAATCTCCTGCAGCGCCTCAGTCCGTGAGCAATGTCGTCGATATACGTTTTAGAGCCGCCGACGAAGGGCAAGGTGGTGCTGCAAACGACGCACGGGCCACTCGACGTGGAGCTCTGGCCCAAAGAGGCCCCGAAGGCCGTCAGGAACTTCGTGCAGCTCTGCCTCGAAGGCTACTATGACAACACCATCTTCCACCGCATTATCAAAGGCTTTCTGGTTCAGGGCGGCGACCCCACCGGCACCGGCACAGGTAATTTCGAAAAGATTGAGATTTTCTGTTCGTGAATCTGTATAGTTATCTGGGTTACTTCAGTTTCGGAAAAAAATATCCAAAATTTCGGTTCATAAATTTGTATAGTGATCTGGGTTAGTTCAGTTTGGGAGAAAAGATTGAGAATATCGGTTCAGGAATTTGTATAGTGATCTGGGTTACTTCGGATTTAAGATTTTGAGCTTGAATTTTTTGTTGCATTTTTTGCAGGGGGTGAGAGTATTTATGGAGGTGTTTTTCCTGACGAGTTTCATTCGCGTTTGAGATTCAAGCATAGGGGTTTAGTTGCTTGTGCAAATGCCGGTACACCCAATTCGAATGGGAGCCAGTTTTTCATGAACTTGGATCGGAGTGATTGGCTTGACAAGAAGCATACCATCTTCGGAAAGGTGATGATTAACTTCAATGCCAGCACCGGCAGTTTAGCTTTATGAGTATCAGTAGAAAATCAAGGAACCAACTCATTCCTTTGCCTTCTGTTTTTCAGGTGACTGGGGATTCAGTATATAATCTTGTGAGGTTGGGTGAACTCGAAACTGACAAGGAGGATCGTCCGTTGGACCCGCCCCCAAGGATACTATCAGTAGAGGTAGCTAAACACGGTCCTTGAGTAAACCTTAAGCTTTCCTCTTTCTATATGCTTGTGTGATTTTTTCCTGTTTGGTGTGTATATTCGTGTTTTAGGTGTTATGGAATCCCTTTGATGATATTGTTGCAAGAGTACGTGCAAAGCCTCCGAAGGAATCCATAAATGATACTGACAAGAAAGACACAAAGAAGAAAGCTGTAAAGTAAGCTTCTTCCTTGCCTGAAGGAATGTGTGCGTGTGCACTTGTGTGAATGTTACTTTGTTTTTGTACACCTGTGTCTGTGAAAAGAAATGCATTATGCCATGATATATGTTGCCAAAATTGTCACTACACTTATTCGGTATCTTATGTGCCTGGTTTGTTTCAAAAATGCAGAAAGCTGAACTTGCTTTCATTTGGAGAAGAAGCTGAAGAAGAGGAGAAAGAATTGGCAGCTGTAAAGACAAAAATAAAGAGCAGTCACGATGTATTGGATGATCCTCGTCTTCTGAAGGATGAAGTTCCAGTTAACGAATCGGTAATTATCTGGCATCTCTTCTTGTGATGCATTGTTTATATAAAAATGTTGAAATTTTGCTAATTTAGGTCCATATGTTGTTATGAGCATTTTGAGTGTGATTAGCAATCTCCATATGCATGAATAGTCTTTCTCACTTAATGAGCAATTAATAATCCAAAGGACTTATCTTTGACAAATGTTTTTGTATGCAGAACTCTGATGCCAAAACAAGGCATGTACAGTTATCTGTCAGAGAAGCTCTAAGCTCCAAGAAAGAAGAGATCAGGAAAGACTCTGAATCCAAATTTTATAATACCCTTGATCACAGCGACAATGATGATGATGATGAGGCCAACTTTGACGCAAGAATGCGCCAGCAAATACTCAAGAAACGAACGGATTTGGGAGATCTCCCAGCAAAGCCAAAGCTGAAGAACGGTACCTAATTGGCCTCGGTGTATTATATGTTCTCCTCACAAGGAACAATTAATGCATGACCGGTTGCCTTGTAATTGATGCTTTTCTTTGCGTAAATAATTTTATGCCCATTTTCTTAACTTATCACATCCATATGCAGGGAGATCTAGCCCAAAGCGGCATGAAATACCTACATCAAGGTAAACATTTGAAATTTTTCGACATTGTATTTGTTTGTACCTCAAGGCAAACTTTTGGGTATTGGAGATTTTTTTTTCCTCCAGATTTCAGAGACTGAAGCATCTGAAAATATCTTCACAATAATCTCATCATTTCCTGCTTGCCAGGTCCAATGTTGAAAGCATTAATGATGATCAACAAAAGGTGGATAAGCTGTCCTTGAAGAAAAAGGGGATAGGATCAGAGGCAAGAGCTGAGCGCATTGCAAATGCTGATGCAGACTTACAGTTGTTGGGTGAAGCTGAAAGAGGAAGACACTTGCAGAAACAGAAGAAGCGTAGAAATCAAGGACGAGAAGATGAAGTATGTTATGTGTTATTGTCCCTTGTTATGTATTGTTTCCTTGATTTACCTTTTTACTTTCCTGTCTTCCCTTCAACCATGGGAGTAGGCTAAGTGATCCACCTTTTTATTCTATTTAAACATGGTAAAGTAGTACATGCTAGTAAAACAAGTCAAAACCGGTAAATTTTGTGGTTTTTTTAGAAGATACTTCGTGTGAATTTATAACTCTGTTTTTATGGATTGGATGCTTTTAGGTTCTCGCAAAACTTGAGAAGTTTAAGAAGGGAATATTCGAAAAGCATCCAGCCCTAGGTAGTGAATCTGGAGGTGCCAAAGATGAAGATTTATCTGATTGGAAATCAGTTCCGTTAAAATTTGCTCCTGAGAAAGGGAAGGTAGGTTTCGTAGGTTCATAATTGTTTATGCCATTTCATGAGTAATAGTAAGAGTAACGAGCTACTATCTCCTCTTTTCATTTTAAATATTCTTTGAACAAAAATCAATTTTTCTCTTTATCTAGATTTGTGCTTCTCCGTGGCTTAAATTTTCGTGTAAATCACTATGCAGGATCACATGTCTCGCAATGAGGACCTAAATGACTATGTCGTGCATGACCCTCTTTTAGAGAAGGGGAAAGAGAAGTTTAACCGATTGCAAGCCAAGCAAAAGCGACGAGAGCTAGAATGGGCGGGCAAATCCCTTTCTTGATCTCATCTCTGCCATGTCCCGACTTTACGAGTTTGTGAATATTTGAAACAGAATCGAAGCTATGAGAATTACATCGCATTGCCTTTGCTATGCTGCATGCCTGCTGAAACTGTGCACATTTCGGCCACATTTTTAAGAAACTAATGGATCTTGAGCCACATTGTTCGACAACAGTTCATCTCACACCTGTACGGGTCATCTGACCCACCAGAGCAGCCGAAGGCATGATTCTGCATCTGTGTTCCTCTGTATTGTTGCCGGTACTTTCGCTGCCGTCACCGACTGTAATCTTTTCTGCCCAATATTAGGTTAGACAGCTTTGACGTATTTCTATTTGTAAATACCTCAAACAAGTCCTAAATTCTTAACGAGGCAGTTGTAGGAAAATCAAATGCATGTGGTTTCTTGTTAAGCTAGATCAAATTTGTTTCTCTCTCATCTGTTTACCTACATCCGGGATGCCACTATGGTAGTTTCTCAAATCAATGGCACAATGTCGTGTTTAGCTTTGCCACGTGGCAATTGGTTATTGGTTTGAAAAACCGCCACCGCCACGGTGGTATCTTTTTCCCAATTTTGCAGGCTTTACATTTTCAAAGGTTCTATACGCGTAAATGTATGATATGTTTGACCAGGTCAATATTGTTAGACCTATCAACTTACAAAAGCCAAGTCTTGTTTCCTCGCATATAAAACAAAATAATTGTTTATATAATAATATTTGTGAAAGCCCAAATAATGATTTTGGTCCTATAATTTGGGTAAAGTTCCATTTCGCTGCTCGGAGTTTTAATTATCGTGGTTTAAGCCTTTGCAGGTTACTAAACTAATTACAACAGTTAAAACTGCAGAGACTAACATCGTTACTTTGAACAAGAAAAAAAAATTGGTCAAGCCAATGTTAGCCAACGTAAATGCCAATCCAATGTTGTTGGATGTTGACTGTCAACAAGAATCTTAGGAAGAGTATAACATTGGAATGGAACATGTCCTCGCTCAATGTTCCCTCGCTGGTCGATAAATTCATAGTCCCCCCCCCCCCCCCCACCTCCTCTCAAGTCTTAAACCTCAATTGGTCCGCCTTTTTGTTACGATATATTGTTTATAATTTATGCGTCAAATATTTTTTCTTCTTGGGGGAAATTTAGCAATTTCATATGTTACCTTACCACCAATGAAGAAAACATTTAAATTGTAAACCAAATTTAAAATTTTAATTTTTTTCTTGCGGTGGATGCTTTGGTCATTGCCATGCATATGATCAAAAGTTAGCGTATATTGTTTGAATTTGCTAGCTTGTGGGGTCCACCATAGCCAACTGTATGCCTACAATGTTCTTGACAAAAAACAAAACAAAAAGTTTGCGCCGTTTCTTCTAATCTTGTTGGACAAGCAACAACTCTAGTCCAAACCAATCTTCATATTATGTGATATTAAAGCTTAGTTTTTCTTGGAAATTCATGGAAACAAAAATTCTTGGGTGCTCCGGAATACGGGGTATTCCGAATTTTTTAACCATTTTAAAACAAAAATCTAACGATTAAAAAACTCGAAGTACCCCGTACTCCGGGTATGCAAGAAAGACTCTCATAAAAAATGTAACTAATAACTAAGTGATAGGACATTGGGATATGACATAAGCACTATTTGATTTATTTATTAAATGTGACGCTTTATGTCCAGGGTTTGATTTTTTCTTTAACTCTCCATCATTCATGCAAATGAGGTCCACAAACATCCATGTGAACCTAAATAACACGACTCTTAATGTTTTTGGGAGCATAAGTGATTGTCCTTTGCTAACTCTTATTTTGAAAGACATGTTTAATTAGGAGAAAATTTTGAATACAACAGTCCAACCACATATCTAATAAGATAAATCTCACAAAAACATAAAAACAATTAGTATTTTAGTCGCATACAAACAACATATATCTTAATTCCTATGAGAACCGTCATAACCAACTGGTTATACTCTTTCTGCTAAACGTGAATATCACGTTGGCCCACGAAATCTATGGTCCCATTTCTCATGCCCAGACACTTTTTCTAAAAATTGCTGAAAATCGTCAAAAGGGCATGAAGTTTGGTGTTCTTTTATTCCAACAAAGTCACATTCCAATCACATCCCCTCAAACCCAAAAATTAAAGATAAAATAAAAAAAAGGTCGGCAATCCAAAGTTCCCGGTAATCCCAAAGTCACCGTCACAGACCTACCCACCACCGCCACAATCCCTAAACCCGCGTTCACACCTGCCACCTTTATACGCACGCTCTTTTTCAATCCACGTTCACACACAGCTTCCCCCCAAGTCAACGTTTTTCGTATTATTTCAGCTCTCCCCATTAATTCATTTTCTAACTCATTTTCTAAGCATTTTACAAGTGTTTCTACTCATCTTTAACTAAAATTGAATTCATCTTTAGTTAAAATTTAATTAAAGACTACTACTTTCTTATACTAAATGATATATTTACTTATCTAAAATGAGTTAAAACGAAAAATAATTATTCTCATTTTTTATTTCTTTGTACTTAAGTTCTCAGATTTTTTTGTTTCCTTCCTTCATAGTAAGTAAATATTATAATTACTAACATGTCGATATTTTGTAATGTTAATGATGATATCTACACATTATCTAGTATATATTTAGTTCATAAACCACTTTACAATACACAATAACCATTTTTTTCCAACAAAAAACATTAATGAAGTAGATAAAGATATAGTATGTATTTCTTTAAATCATACCCGTTCATTTCACGTTGCATTGAATACAAGATGATCTCGCAAATCTTCTTCATGTAAAGAGTCAAGTATTACTCGTAATTAAACATTAGTTAACTTCATAATCATTACAATGATCTCTCCATCTGTGTCAGTGTTGGACTTATATGCTTATTGTAATGTGAACAGCTTGTGACATATAAGTCATTTATACAATAATACAAAAGCCTCTTCCTTCCTCCCCACACTTTCTCAATTTGTCAATCTCCGCGTTCACACTTGCATCTTTCATATTTCAAAAAGCCAAACTCCTTTTCTCCTTCTTTTTCCATTTTGCTTCTTCTTCTCCTCCTCCCCCCTCAATTTTCCTGTTATTTGTTGTTGTGTCTGCAAATCTCTACCTTGTATGAAACTCGAGCTCCGAACAGACCCAGCAGCACAATCAGGGTACACCCAGCAGCTGAAGACCTCTCCAGCATCTACACCTTCCTCCAGAACTCTCTCCACACGCAAATGAATGAGAACGGAAACGGAAACCCCAAGAAACGCCGTCGTAAAGACTCCGACGCCGGCGAGAAGAAGAAGAAGGACCTCAAGGGAATAATCGCCTCCTTGTCGTTGCTGGAAGAGCAGGAGAAGCAGGACGAGCGCGAGCACGACAGGGCCTCGAATGACGACGCGTCGTTTATCGAAGAGAAGCACAAGGAGAGAACCAAGGCCATGCTCGTTTACTACTCCGATTTCCAGGAGTGCTACTCGGAGGTGGAAGAATCCGAAACGATGAAGCGGAAAAAATCGAGAAGCGCCGCCGTTGCGGCGGCGGTGGTGACAACGGCTGTGTCGGCGGAAGCCGATGGAGCCGATAAAGGTAAGCCGGGAGCCGGGTCGGGTCACCATCGGCGGCTGTGGGTCAAGGACAGGTCGAAAGCGTGGTGGGACGAGTGCAACCAGCCGGATTTTCCGGAATCGGAATTCAAAAAAGCGTTTCGGATGGGGAAATCCACGTTCGATTTGATATGCGAGGAGCTCAACTCCGCCATCGCGAAGGAGGATACGACGCTGCGGACCGCGATTCCGGTGCGACAGAGAGTGGCGGTGTGCCTGTGGCGGCTGGCCACCGGCGACCCGCTCCGCCTCGTCTCGAAACGATTCGGCCTCGGCATCTCGACCTGCCACAAGCTCGTCCTCGAGGTCTGCTCCGCGATTCGGACGGTGCTGATGCCGAAGTATCTGCAGTGGCCGGATGAGGGCGCGGCGAGGAAAATTAAAGACGAGTTCGAGGGTATTTCGGGAATTCCGAACGTTGCTGGGTCTATGTACACCACGCATATACCCATCATCGCACCCAAAATCAGCGTGGCTGCGTATTTCAATAAACGGCACACCGAGAGGAACCAGAAGACTTCGTACTCGATTACAGTGCAGGGGGTGGTGGACCCCAGTGGCGTTTTTACGGACGTGTGCATCGGGTGGCCAGGATCAATGCCGGATGATCAGGTGCTGGAGAAATCGGCGTTGCATCAGAGGGCTAACAGTGGTCTGCTGAAGAATGTCTGGATTGTTGGGGGTGTTGGGTACCCTTTGATGGACTGGGTGCTGGTGCCGTACACCCAGCAGAACCTAACGTGGACCCAGCACGCTTTCAACGAGAAGATTGGGGAGATTCAGAATGTGGCTAGAGATGCATTTGCTAGGTTGAAAGGGAGGTGGTTTTGCCTGCAGAAGAGGACGGAGGTGAAGCTGCAGGACTTGCCCGTGGTTCTCGGGGCGTGCTGTGTTTTGCACAACATTTGTGAGTTGAGGAACGAGAAAATGGAGCCCGAGCTGCAGTTCGAGCTCATCGACGACGAGATGGTCCCGGAGGTCGCTCTGAGGTCGACGAGCTCGATGAAGGCTAGGGATGCCATTGCTCATAATCTTTTGCATCATGGCCTTGCGGGCACTAGTTTTCTTTAGGTGACAATGCTCGGCTCGTTACATTTGCAAATCACAATCTGACACATACGATGCAATCTGACACATACGATGCAAGGAGTCGAGTATTTTTCGGACACAAATTACTATTCTTTTGGTTATTGGTTGTTATTAACTTTGTTGTAGTTGTAGAAGGTGATTTTCTTTCCTCTTCTTTTCGTAATTTGTGTGGAGGGGATCTCTGTAAAAGGTATACTTTGCCCCTCCCAAAAATGGATGAATTGTACTTCGTAGTAGTATTTTTATAGGCCTAAGTTATATACATCAAGATCACAGAAACACGGTGTTGTAACATGAGATTTCACACTCCAATTGCCAAATAAGAGAACAGAAATTATTTATTTTGCATGATTTTCCATCCTAGTTTCTTGCGTCATGAGTTCAGTGTCCTCTATTTTAGTATCTGGTCGGTACGGTTGTCCGACCACTTATTTCGTATGACACCTGTCAACTTGTCACAAAATTATGAGACCATTTATATTTGAGTATTTTCCGACCTCACGTTGATTTCACCAGGCGTGAGAATTGCCCTAGTTAAATAGTCCTGTCAAAGTTTATCTTGTCTCATTCCGGGGACAATCTTGGCTGCCCCCGGGATATATTCCTATAGTGCTTCGTCACATCCCTGGTTGTATGCAAGATTCTCCCCGCTTCGCACCAACTTTGTAGGTTGCTTTCCCCTAATCAATTTGTAATGGTCTATTTAGTTTAAGTAATCAACTCGTTGTAGTCTATTTAGTTTAAAAATCTTTAATAGTTAAATCGGGGGCAAACTTAAAGACCGAGGACTTCTAATCATTTTTATTTTATCAAGTCACTATCATTAAGTCCCACTAACAGTTCCCCAAAGTAGGAGGCATTTTCCATGCTTAACTGAAAACATCACGATATACAAATAGTAAGCTGAGACCTACCGAAATCATCACGAAACGGGCTGCAGCAAGCTGCATCTTTCGGCATTCCTCCTGTGTCATTGTCGTAAACTCGCAGTAGCTGCACTGTCTGGACACCTCTCCCTCTCATCAACAAATGACGTAGCGATTCCATTGAATGGCTTTCCCACATTAAAACTACAACCATGAAGCGATTCTAAATCAGCGGATGCCAAGTCAAGATTTAATGCCCCAAGTCTAGGTATAATCAGTGTAATGTATGGACTCTGGAGCTGCTTGTGCAAATTACTCATTTCTGTGACATCAACAGACCGAAACAAGTCAGACAGATTTCATCTCAGCCATTTTTCGTCACCGCGAGATTCCAATTTGTTGTTCATTGCCATCAGCTGGTAGACTGAATGGAAAATGTGCAAAACGGATCTTCAATGCAGGGGACTCGGGTTTCTTGTTATCAAACTTGTAACCTGCATGCATCCACATTTCAGAGGTTGATAAGTGACGAGTTTCCCCAAATTACTAGATTCAATGAAGCTTTATCAATTAACTTATTTTGTTAAACAGGATTTTGAACGTTAAAAAGTTATTTACATAATCAGTTTCCGAGCGTAAGACACAATCTCCCAAAATAAATTAGAGTATTGCAATCACTAACTGCCATACAGTAATAAATATAAGTGGAATATCGATATCAGAATTATGCTGTAAGTGGATATATCATGGCTAATTGCTCATCTAATACCTTGAAGAGCTTCCATAGCAGTCAAAGCGCACTTCGCATCAGCGAACTCCACAAAGCACAGAACCATAGCCTTATCTCCACTCTGCAGTTCATGTAAAGGTCTAGTAAACATAGAGAAAAGCTCAAACAAAAGTAAAGTGCAAAAACAAACAATTTAGAACCCAGGTATGAATAGCAACAAATAACTATGTGCCCCTAAAAAAAAGAGGGTGCTAGTTGACACTCAACAAACCGTAGCCCATCCACTGCGCAACTAAATCGTAAAATGACACATGCAGTATTGCAGTGAAAAAATAATCTTTTTAAAATTATTATGAGGTCTCTGAAAATTACTCAACAGAAGTATGCAAACGATCATACTTACGCGTCTAGGCTCCTTGTGAATGACTTTGATCTCTTTAAAGCCAATAAATGGACGGAATATATCTTCATTGCAAGTCAAGGTTTTTCAAATGACAGAACAAAGCAATAAAATGAGCAGATTTCAGTCACGGCCATTTCCATTTCCATAAACTCGGAATCTAGGGTTAGGAACAAAAGGATACGGCCTACTTCTCTTCGGGTACAGTCAGTGGGAAGTCCATCGACAAACAAAACATTTGATTCCCCTTTCACAGGGAGACCATCAGCATTCCTTGAAGAGCAAGCTGGCCTTTCTAAACTTGTGTCAGCAGCAACATTTGGACTAATGCTTACTGCAGCAACATCCTGTCTCTGGCTTATCAAACTCGGAACTTCTAAAAGTGATGAATAACCCTTTGTGCTAGCTCCTGCCGTTACACCAAGAACCGGTTCAGGACGAAACCGAAGACCCACAGCATCATCTTCATCTACAGCATATGCCCCAGTAGTCATTGATCTTATCTGCAAGCAGATCAAATACCACAATTCCTTCATAATAATTCATATACATTAACACATGAACATTATCATATACTTGGGGCTTGTCTGGGACTGCTTCCGGAAGGGATAAAATTGCTTTTTGACAACCAAAACCGCTTGTGAATGTCTTTGGCAGAAAAACTTAAAAGCATTTATGGGTCATAAAGCATTTCTACTGAAAGTTCTTTTCCAATAAGCACTTGGATTTTGATACAAATTTGACATGTTTCAAACAAAAGCACTTCTAGCAAAAGCGCTTGTGAGCACAAGTGATTCCTACCGAAGCAGTCACAAACAGGCCCTAATAGTACCTCAGAAAAGTTAGTGTTGAACAAATTCTTAGTTCTTACATCTCTCTGCAGAAAATCGGAAGCATAACTCCACTGCGTATCGGTAGAGGGAACCGAAGGATTGAACAGCAATGAGGGTGTTTCCGATGACAAATAACCAGGAAAGCTAGACCTTGCAGCACTGTCTGTCACAATACAATATGATCTACCCAATCAATCATTCATCAATTTCTCTAATCTTGTATTAAACAGCAAAACAATCTAATTAAGTAAGACACTAAGTTTCCAATCAACCGTGCATTATAAAGCATTGAATTTTTAAAGTAACAAATAGCTTGTTTGGATGCTGAGAAAATGCGAGAAAGTGTGCAGGAAAATTGGGATTTGGGGGTTGTGGAATTAGGGTTAGGGCAAAAGAGAGAACCTCTTTCGGGCGGGGTGAAGTATATACGGTATGGATCGCCCATGTCTTCTTCTACCGCCTGTTTCAGCTGATGAGATAAACTGCCTCTGATTCTTTAGCAGTGAAAACCCCCTTTGCGTTTGATTTGTACTTTGCTGCAGTACCGAATTGGCGCATTCAAGATCGAAACGCCGTAGTTGTGGTTGGTAATGGTGGGAACCAGATCGAAACGACGTAGTTTTGGTTGGTAAATGGTGGGAAGTTGGGAACCGATCGGATTTGGATCGGATTAACTAATTTGCATACCATCCGCTTAACTATTACACATATTTGATGAAAAAATTAGAGATTTGATTATTAGTTCCAATCGTAATGCATGATTACTTAACAGGGGGATTCACTGCAAATACTAGCTTGGCTCATTATTGCCGAGATAATTGACACATCCCGATTCTGGGCACGCGCAGGTGTCGGGAAGTGCTGGTCGACACGTGTTAGGTGACGAAAGCCATTTAGAAAAATTGAAGAATAATTAAAGAAAATTGAATTAAATAAGGGTCAGAGTGCACGGAGTGTGCGGGTGGAAGAATAGTAATAAAATAATAAGTTGTGAACTGAGCAGTGGATACAAAATAATTACAAGAGTAGATAACCCCTACATTTTCATACCACCGCGTCCACGCGCGGCACAAGCTCCAAGCCAACTAATCCTGGAGGGGCGCAAAACATAAAACGGTGAGTGGGTCAAAAAACAATGTTTGATAAAACCGTTGTTTTCAAAAGTCTACTAACCCCTCGCTGAAAACAAGTATAGTTTGAGAAAATACGTCATACCCTCAGGCATGAACCTCAAAATATTATAAGAAAATACACGGGTACTCCCCGATAATGATTTACTGACATGCTCACCCATATGTAAACACACAAGTCTAAGTAGCTAAACTACGAGGAACAGGCTAGGTATAAAAGTAATACGCTGAGTACTACAATGAAGCGAGTCTAACGCTAAGCGTTGTGCACAAAGTGCGTCACACAAGTTCGAGTTGCCTAGTGCAACCTAGAACAGGCTAGTACCTACAATGGATCCAAAGCTGCGTAGCGGTACTAGTAGTGACTACTCCAAACGTCAAGGCTAGTCCTGGCCACAAGACTGAGTCCTAATACCTGAGGTGTTATACATCTACTGATGAGCAACAGTATGAAAGCATGTATGACAATATAATACGAATGTTCTACCTCCAACAAACGTATATGATATGAATTATGCTAACAGTTTGAAGAAAGCATTGAAAAACCATACGTACATATACATTTATCAAACACAAAGACCCACTCACTCACCTGTAGGTAGCCAGGTCGTAGCCCCCCGGTCCTGGGTAGCCCCGGTAGTCCTCTGGATAGGTCTCACCTATATGAGATATCACCGTAATAATGATTAAACTCTTAAAGGTTACTAATTAACTAATCAATTAAACCTATCCCTTACTTTCACAATACGGAGGTCCAAAACACCCCGAAAAATATTGTGCGTACTACCCTTAGGTAGTACACGTCGTCACGAGTCGCCTCGCGAAGACGGAATCGAAAAAGGAAGCTCCACGCGCCCCCACGCGCGGCTCAAAAGCTGGAAGCCGCGGCTCCACGTGCGGCTCACGTGCGAGTCAGCCAAGCCGGTCAACGAGTTGGTCAGCGCGGTCTGAGCCTGTTGCTGACGTCAGCGCCGGTCTGAACCGGTTTGCTGACGTCAGCGCCAGTCACCACTGCCGATTTTCCGGTCGCCGGAAACTGGAAATTTTGGCCGGTTTTATGGGTAATTTTCAAAGCTTCATAACTTCTTCATTTCAAGGCCAAAATGCACGATTCAAGTACCAAAATGAAGCTAGGAACAAGGAGAATAATAATTTACTATTTTGGGGGCCAAAAACTGGCCAGAGGTGGCCTGAAAATGAGGAAGAAGCCACGGGTGAAAAATGCCGATTTCGGTTTCTTCGATTCTCGGCCAACCACTACCATCCAAGGCTTGAACAAGGTCCAAGGGACCTCCAGGAACTCAATGGTGATGGTTTTAAGGTGATTCGAGCTCGGTTTCATCGAGAAATCACCGAGGAAGGATTTCGGGGTTCGTCGAAAATTCGGTAAAATGGGCTCCTGGGTTTGCAGTGGTTGTCGGGTTCAAGGTCGAGTTCAACTGGGCTCAGTTCAAGTGGTTTGGGTGCTGCAAAAGTTTGGGTGGATGGTTGGCCATTTCTTTGGCTCGGTATGAGCTCGACGAGAATGAGAGATTAGTGAGGTTTGTTTGTTTGTGTGTTGTAGAGACCCAGAGAGAGAGAGCTCGGGACAGGGACAAGGATCCAGAATTTCAGGGATAAGGCCACATGGGCCAACAGGACAATTGGGCCCCAGCCCAACTACCCAAACTGTCCAAAATTAAAACTACGGGTAACGTCGATAATCCAACGCCCGTAAAATATTCGTTCGGACTCCGAACGACGTCCCGCTCGCGTCTACGCGTTCGTAACGACGAGCACGACAAGAAAATAAAAAGGGAAGGGTCGTGCGAGTTACGACGCAAAAGTCAACCGAATGGTCAACCAAGGGCATTTTCGTCATTTCCCACTTTCGGGAATAAAATAATTCTAATTTTTGAAACGAGCTGTAACATAATGGTCTACCAATACTTATATATATTTAATATAATTATTATTTTGATTCTTAGATGATTATTGTATTAAGTACATATATTTATATAAATTATATTTGACCGTCAAATAATGATTGTATCAAATACATGTAAGTGTTGTAGACAATTCTAAAAATTGGAGCAAATCGAATCAAATTGTTAGATTTAGCTACAATGCTTACATGTATTTAATACAATCACAATCTCAACTGTCAAATAATGATTGTATCAAATACATATATTCACATAGATTATATATGATTATCAAATAATAATTATAATAAATACATGTAAATATTGTAGCCGAATTGCTAACGAATTTGTTTTAAGTGGAAAATAAAAATAAAAATTTCGTTAATAAGCTTGTTCTTGTACTCAGCTATTTTTATTTTTAGTGTTGATTTCTTATAACAAGGAGTGCATAAAACAAATCTATGGCTTTAGAAGAAATAATTTATATTATATTAAGTCGGATCTTAACATTATCGAATCAAAACAATTCAAATCTTTATTTGCGTTTAAGTTAATAAATTACCGAATTTGAATCATAATTGTATTATTAAACTAAAACATATATAAAAGGAGATGACAAATTTGGTAAAACATTAATAATACCAAAAATGTCCCTCCTTTTTATAACTTTTTAAAATAACAATTTAAATTATTTTTTAAATTTTTTAAAAATCATAAATTGTATATTAATTTTTTTTAAATAAAATAAAAATAACTAATTCTCACACCCGTATGCGTGTGGCAAGAGGCTAGTTAAACTAAAACATCGGTTCGTATTTGGTTAATTACACTTTATTGGATCAAAATCCGACTCATTGACACACCTATATGTATGGTTGTTACACCTGACACGAACTCAACTTGTCAACCCAAACCTATCCTTTGACTTGGGCCACTCTAATTTGGGTCAGCCTACTTGTTCATGTCTCTTGGTCCTTTACATATGGGCTTTGTCCTTGGGCCTCTTTGTTCACCAAAAAAAAAGAGTTGGATATGCTCATCACACACTACAAAAATATATACAATAAAACCTCTTTAAACTAAACGGGTCAAACTTCAATGGTACGTATCATTCAATGGTACGTACTGTTAAACGGTTTAAGATTTATTTGGGGCCCACTGCAAATTAATCCGAGTCATTCAATGGCCGTACCATTGAAGATTTTTCCTAAACTAATACTATATAGTCATAAAAAATTTTGATTCCAACTTGAGACAAGTTTTTTTTTTTTTTTAGCTTGGAAATTGGGACTAGTTTTGTATAGGAATAAACTTCATGTGGTAATAAGTTATAATTTTTCTTAGTCTGATCTTAAGAAAAAACACCTCCACATAGTAATAATTGTCAACGAGTACAAAAATATACAATATCACAAATAAAAGTTTAAGATAAACTAAAATATTTCTCTAAAGTTTTTTGGACAATTATTTAGTTTTTAGAGTTGATGAGCTTGCGGGTATGTTGACACACCCCAACCCGGATATCCATGTGTCAATATCGAGTCGAGATATGTTGGCAGACATCCCAGAAGAGATGACGAAAGTCATAGTGTAAGTGTTGTGTAAAAATGCAAATAAATTAAAACTAAAGTCTACTTTGAAACTTAATTTCAAAATGGTTTGCGAAGTGCAGGGCCCATAATACAAAGTAATCAGTCTCATATCATAGCTAAAGCACAATAACGTTATAATAAATTCCATCCTGGTAAGGATAGACGTAATACAACTAGTAGGAACATACTTTCGTACAATAACTGTAGAAGGTGTCAGAACCACCAGTGATAACTTCACTTGCCACCAAATAAGCCCCCTAACCCTGAAGGGGCGCAAAACAGAAAATGTGAGTGGGCAAAAATAAACATTTCTAAAACCTTTGATTTTCAAAACATAATAACCCCTCTTTGAAAATTCCTATATAGTTTCCCCAAAATCATACTATGTATAGTATGAAAATTTTCAAAGATATGGATAAATACCTTTATATCAACATAATATATAATATTCAACGTCAAAACGTTATAAGGCATCGCTGCCAAAAATATGAGTAACACCAACACCTCAACAACTATATCGTATAATCATCGACAAAACCGTATAAAGGCATCCATGCCAAAGGTATGAGTAAATACCAATATCTCAACAACATAAAGTATGCTCAACGACATATATAATATGCTCATCAACATATAAAATATAATATGATATGCTCATCGACATATGCAATCACACAAGTCCATGCAGAAAGTAGCTACATGGAACAGGCTGGGTGTAATGGATATATGCTCAGTACTACGATCACGTGAAGCTGGCGATAATAGCATCACATACGAGTCCTAGCTGCTTAATGTAAACTAGTACAGGCTGACACACATGATCATGCCATCATAGTTTCACAAATCTCAACATAATATATATTTTATACTTAACTTGTAAGTAAAAGCATGGCATAATATTTTATACTTAACTCGTAAGAAAATAGTTTACAAATCAACGTGGAAACTAGCATAAATAATATAGGTTGCATAAAACAAAGCCAACTCACAGATACGTAGTTGGGTCGTAGCCGCCTCGCCTTGCTTGACCTCTGTACTCTTCGTGGTAAGTCTCACTTATATGAGATATCATTATTGTAATGATTAAACTCATAAAGGTTACTAATTAAATTAATAATTAACACTTTTTCTTGGTTCGCTCAAATCAGAAGTCCGAAACACTCCGAAAAATACTATACGTACTGCCCCGAGGTAGTACACGTCGTCACGAGTAGCCTCGCGTAGACGGAAGTCGAAAAACTGGTCCCACGTGCGGGCCTGCCTTGGCTCACTCACAGTCAAACTGAGCCGGTCAAACTAACGGCGTTAGTTGATGCCGTTAGATTTAACGGAAGATTCTGGTATCTCCGTTAAATCTAACGGAATATTCCTAACAGCGTTTAAGGATTATACCTGGGGAATATTCTCGGTTTGGACCGGGTTTGGACCGGTTACTAACGTCACGATTCGGTCTGGACCGGGTTCAGGCTGGTTTGGACCGGTTGCCGCTGCAACTCCGGCCGGTCGCTGGAGCCACCGTCCAAGCTCGCCGAAAACTGGGAAAAACTTTAAAAATTTGTAACTTCTTCATTTCTCAACCATCATTTCTCAACCATTTTACATTATCCACATGTCAAAATGAAGCTAAAGAGAAAAGGAACAAGATTGTACCGGTTTGAAGTTCAAAAAGTGGTCGGAAATGGTCGGAAAGTCACGGTCTACAACCCGAGGTCCGATCTACTCCAAAACACAACCAAATGCACGAATTTAGTATGAAAATTCATCTACTCAACGAAAGAAAGCTAATGGTGGTGGCCGGGATTTTCAAGAAACTCGCCGGAAAAGTCCAGTTCTTCCGTGTGTGATTTCCGTCAAACGGTGGGGAATTTGGAAAATCAGTTTGCACCGTTGAACTCAATGAGTTACGATGAACAAGATGGTGGTGGTGGTTTGGCTCGGTTCGAAGAAAATGACGTGGTCACTATTTGACAGTGAATGTTTTTCTACGAGAAGGAAGAAGAAGAAAGTGACATAGAAAGAGGAAAAATCTTAGGGAAAAAGTGAGAAGAGAGCTTTGGGTTTCTAAAATTAGCAGGGTAAAGGGGGTCCCAGGTGACACGTAATAGAACACCCCAAAAATAGGAAATAAAAATTTAAACGAACGTAATTTTTTCGTTACACATCGAAATTACGTCCTGGTCGCGCTCACGCGTTCGTAAAGACGAGCACTACAAGAATATGGTAAGTGAGAAGTCAAAATTTAAAAAGAACTCAAACGTCCACGTAGGACTTCCACTTAGCCCATTCAGGGGCATTTTCATCAATTTACAACTTCGGGGAAATAAAGTACAATAAAATTTGGGACGGGTCGTCACATATGTAATACTTTCTCAACATGGACACCTTCTTGTTGAAGTCAAAATGTTTCTAACTTTTCAAACATGTTTATAGTTTATTGGCATGAAACTTTTGGTATTTCCATACTGTCATCCTCATGAATCCTATTTAGGAAATAAAACATTCATTAATGATAAATAAGTCAATAAATAATATTTTTAAACTACATCTTTTTAAGTAATACCCTCTTTAAAAGTATAAAATTGGTTTAATTTCAACTTTATGACTTTATAGAGATTTTATTGTATCATGGTCGTATAATGTGTGAGTCGAACTCAAACCGTCCTTCAATTAGATAAAATTGGATATCACTAGACTAACTGATCACGTGTAATTCAATACACTTCACCGAAGTGTGTGTTTTCCTTTTGATGTGGGAATACACATAACAATTAAATATCTATAAGTTTTAACATCTCTTCTTGCTATATACATGGTAATTTTAATTACTTTAGTTAAAAAACTTCAAATCTCAGCTTTAACATAGATTCTGTATTTATGGAAGTGACGATTTACATGTTTCTAAAAGTTTGTGTCATTATTTACCCAAGTTATCAAAATGGTAGAATTATTCATGCTAAATACAGTGAAATGACTGACCAAATTACCAAGCAAAAAAAAAGTTAAAAAACAGTGATTCTCTAATTCTAGACCTGTCCGCAGGGGATCGAATCCCCACGGTAATTACAATACGAGGTCCAGGGTGTTTAATCAGAGCCACTACATCACTGACCTGGGCCTTGAACAAATCCACATCCCACTAAACGCGAGTGCACATCACGCCCAGCCAACTATTCATTTAAGCAGTCATTGCACTTTTTGAGAAATTTGTGTTGTAGGGATTGTCGACAAAGTTAATATGTTATATTTTAAAAATTTTGGTAATAAACAAAGGCTTTGTTTGTTTTATTTTCTTAGAAAGGATTGTACTAGTTTAAGGGACTAAATTGGATTGGTTTGGTTTGAGCAATATAAAAGTTGTGAAGTGTTTGATGCAGTGTAAGAATCCGCAATTAACTAAATATTGTTCAAACCCAAAAAAAAAACAAACTATTTTTTAATTCACTTTTACTTAAAAAAACAAATATTTTATTTTTTTTTCAACCCAACATTTTGCTTCCGTACCTTTTTTTTGGATGAATTGCTTCCATTACTTTCTAGATTACTCTTTCTTTCTTTCACTTCCTTTGACATATTGGTATTTTTTTCACCTAACAACAAATCTGAAGCATTTGAGCTGGGTTGGAAATTTTGGATTTAGGGGGTGGATTTTGGATTTGAGAATTGGTCTGGGATTTTGAATTTGAGATAAGGTCGTTGGGAAGAGAAAAAGAAAACGAAGGGAGATAAATACTGAGGAAGACGATGGGTGGGGCAAGGCCGTCCCTCATTTTCTTTTCCAATCCCGCCTAATACCGACTGTTCGCTAAGGATTAAAAAGGGAGGTTTAGTTCAGTTTAGTGAGGCACATAGACCCTCCTACTCAAACTATCTCATTGATTGTAATACTTGACAATACCAAACTCAAGATTATAATCCTAACCAAATAAACACATATCTTATAATTTAAATAAAATAATAACACGAAGTGATAATATTTCGTAGCAACAAAAATATCTCGCTCTTTTTCGGGGTCAAACTTCAATGGTATGTACCATTCAATGGTACGTGCTGTTGAATAGTTTAAGATTCATTTGGGCTCCACCACAAATTAATCTGGGTCATTCAATGACCGTACCATTAAATAGTATGTACCACTAAAGATTTTTTCCTCTTTTTCGGGTAATAAAATCTGTTGAAGCGTCATTAAATATGACAACTACGCTTCTCCTCCTTACCGCAACGTGGAGTGCGTCACACTCCCACTCTCAAGCGCGTGATTCCGGCACTCATCCTGCAGCAGCAATCTGGAATTTATTGATAAAGAAATCAACGAGGCCCGATCCCCTGCCTCGGAACTCCCTGAGCTCTTTATCACCAGTCAATCGATCTCCGCCACGTCATTTCATCAGAAGAGAAAAGTCAGACCCGTACACGTGGCGTGCGAATGGCGGTTGAGTTAAGCAGTAAAATCGAAAGAGGTGTGTTTTTTGAGAGGTTCTCTTTCATCATCTACTCGTCGTTGCAATAAACACGAAGCTCTCTCAGAGTGTGTGAGAGAGAGTCTGTAGAGAGAGAGAGTCTGTAGAGAGAGAGAGTACTGATTATTCTGTGTATCTAGAGAGAGAAAGAAACGATACCGTGAGAGTGAAGAGAGAGAGAGAATGGAGGATCGGGAGGAGCAGGAGGAGGAGGTGCTGGGTTCGAGCTTGACGATGGAGAAGGTGGCGGCGGCCAAGCAGTTCATAGAGAACCACTACCGAGCTCAGATGAAGAACATTCAGGAACGGAAAGAGAGGTAATTTGCAATCCGCAGCTTCAATTGCTTCTGGATTATCTTACTTAGGCTCTGTTTGGATTGCTGAATAATGTAGTTTGGGGGCAGTAATTCGAGCTCTGAATCGTGAAACTATTCGGTGTTTGAATTGGGTGTTGGCATTTCATGAATTGGTTTCGATTTCTGCTGTTTGGTTGCTGAGAAAATGTGGGAAGAACGAAATGTGTGTTGTTATTGTGTTTTGGTTAGTCGAAATATGTGATTCTGTAATGTTTTGGGTTGAGGAAATGTGGGGGTGAGTAAAGAAGTCAGATTTTTTTTAAGATGGAAACAAGCAGTCATGGGGAAAATGAGGGTCTAATAGGGTAGTTTTTCCGTTTGGAAATGAGTTGAGGTTTGCGGAATCTGATCCGTGTGGGTTCGAATCTTGTTATCGTGTTTATTTGGTAATCTTAGATTGTCTTTGTTTGATTTAGGCTCAGATGTTTGATAGAATCCAATCTAGCAAGGGCAGTTCTTCTCTCCCGAAATCTCCCAAATGAGAAGGGTCCCCCTAAAATTTGAGGTTAATGATAGGGTTATTACATTTGCTTTTCATAGAGTTTCACACCAAAGTTCTAGAAGTAAGGTAATTGAAAATAAGAAACTTCTTCTCTCACATACTGCAACTTTGCATGAACAATTTAGTTGTATTCAGTTGGAGATCGTGTGAATACGCTATTCAGTTTCTAAAAGTTGTTTTTCATTGGCAGTCTTCCCCACGTTTTATCTTAAGACTTGGATATTCTGGTGAAAATCTTTTCAAGGCCGCTGCTAATGTTTTAGTTCAAAGAAGCAAGGAGTTACTGACATAGTATTTCTTTTTGTTGCAGACGATGGGTGTTGGAAAGGAAACTAGCTTCGTCAGATGTGCCAAAGGAGGTACAAATCAACCTGATCAAAGACTTAGAGCGAAAAGAGACAGAATTTATGCGACTTAAAAGGCACAAGATATGTGTCGATGATTTTGAGCCTTTGACCATCATTGGTAGGGGGGCCTTTGGTGAGGTCAGTATTAAACATAGAAATCTAAAAAACGTATTAAACTTTTCATTCATCACTGGACTCATGTTAGCTTGAAGTTCCATTTTATGCTTTAGATATGGTTGCTAATTATTCACTCTCAAACTACAGGTCCGATTGTGTCGGGAGAAAAAATCTGGCAATATCTACGCCATGAAAAAGTTGAAAAAATCTGAAATGCTTAAGAGAGGACAGGTAAGATCACATATGCGACTTTGTTCCAAACCCATCACGGGAACTCATTCCGAGATTTTCATCATTGAAATATTGCTGTTGATATATTTTCGTTTCGCCTTATAGGTGGAACATGTTAGAGCTGAAAGAAACTTGCTGGCAGAAGTTGCCAGCCATTGCATAGTTAAACTTTACTACTCCTTCCAGGATGCTGAGTACTTATATTTAATTATGGAATATCTGCCTGGGGGTGACATGATGACTCTGCTGATGAGGGAAGACACCTTAACTGAAAGTGTGGCTAAATTTTACATTGCACAGAGCGTACTGGCCATAGAATCTATTCAGAAACACAACTACATACACAGGTTGAAGAAATCTACTAATATCATGTGAATATTTGTTAGGTGATGTATTAAGTATGCAATCTTGTCTCACCACTTCATTTTCGCTGCCTTTGCAGAGACATTAAGCCAGACAACCTGCTTCTGGATAAAAATGGTCACATGAAACTCTCGGATTTTGGCCTCTGTAAGCCTCTTGATTGTACAACTTTACCTGCACTGCATGAAAATAGAACTATGGATGATGAAAATATGACAGAACCAATGGATATCGACACATGCGTTCCTGATGCGGATAATCGGAGTAGTTGGAAAAGCCCCGCCGAACAGCTGCAACATTGGCAGATGAACAGGAGGAAGTTGGTATGTTAGCATCTTTATAGACTGGTTTTTTCAGTATATCTTTAGCCTTATCCCTTGGAAATTTTCCCCTCACTCTATTGTTTTTTTTTTCTTCGTTTTCTGAAAGGCATTTTCAACTGTGGGGACACCAGACTATATTGCACCTGAAGTGCTATTAAAGAAAGGATATGGGATGGAATGCGACTGGTAAGTTTATACTGGTAATTTATTTTTATTTTCTCTCGCCTTCTCTCATCTTTGTGTTTGTGATACGTATTGTTTGATTTAGGTGGTCATTGGGAGCAATTATGTATGAAATGCTTGTTGGTTACCCTCCATTCTATTCAGATGATCCAATAACTACATGCAGAAAGGTAAAATGTTTAATGCTCCTGTAAATCTGAGTGCAAAGTTTCTGTGGTGAGTCGTAGGATTGAGCTAAGGTCACTTCGGTTTCACATACAAAGTTACTCACTCTATTTGTCAATTTATGTCAGATCGTTCATTGGAGAAACCACTTAAAATTTCCAGAAGACGCAAGGTTGACAGCTGAGGCTAACGATCTTATTTGCAGGTTGCTGTGTGACGTTGAGCATAGGCTAGGTACTGGTGGGGCACATCAAATCAAAGTAAGGCTCTCCTGTTTGAATAAATTGTTATCATGATTCTCTAATCAGATATTTTCATTGTCTTAAGTTTCTAAAAACTATGTTGTATCAGTCTCATCCTTGGTTCAAGGACATTGTGTGGGACAAACTCTATGAAATGGACGCAGCATTCAAACCAGAAGTGAATGGGGAGCTTGATACCCAGAACTTTATGAAGTTTGATGAGGTATCTAATCTTACAAGATCATCCTTATATTTCTTGTATCATTGTCTTTCATTCACGTGATATGTAGAAGCTTCATTACATCACTGCTAAACCTATTCAAATATTGACTTCTGCACATGTTTTGCATTTGTGCTTAGTTGGACCCACCAGCATCAGCAAGAACTGGATCTTCACGAAAGGTTTGTAACTATAGATGCTGTCTATTTACTCATGATATGTAAAATACTTTACATAATGGCATTATGATCATCTGTCCCTTTGTTAAAAAGGCACCAGTAGCTAAGAGAACTGCCATAGGAAAAAGAAAAGATCATAGCGTAGACCTTTTCATCTATGTTTGTCTTCAAGATGACGTAATGTCAAATTAAAATTGTTGACTTTAGTCTGCCACCATGAAATCGCATCGGTGCCGTTTGATGCCAATGATTCTGGTTTTACAAAATCAATATCAATTGGGCTTTGCTTGTTTCTCATCATGTGTAACATTATTTATTCGGCAACGCATCAATGCGCTTTTGTTATCTGTTGTGTTATCATGTCTATTCTATAGAGGATCCACGAAAATCTGCAATAGCCTGTTCATACGAACTCATGCCACATTTTTAAGGCATTTATAATTTAGTATGAATGTACAATGTGCATTTCTTATCACCTTATAATTTCAATTTCATGCAGTTGCAAATGACTCCCAAAGATTTAAGCTTTGTTGGTTACACATACAAGAACTTTGATGCCGTAAAAGGGCTTCGCCAAGCTCTTGGTACGCATTGTTACTCCAATGTTGACTCTCGTTTCCATAATCGTATTACTTTACTGGAATTACCTGATGTTATTCTGTTATGAACATAAGTGGATTAAAGCTTATACGTTCGCTAATATATGCAGGTGATGCTAGAGTAGATTTTACTGCTGAGCGGGCAGCCAAGGAAGCCGAGTTACAGATGCTTGCATCAGCCGGTGATCCCATGTTACCATAACACCAAAGAAACTCGGCATATCTTTCGAATTGGCTGCCGCGCAGCTTCCCATATTACCATTTAAGTGTACAGTAACTATTGAAGACCTTCATAAAAGCCCGGAAAAGGGGCGAGTGAGAGACTTCAGTAATTAGGTCTTGTGAATTAGAATTTTAGAATTAATGTAGCCTGAGAATTCTGGGAACTGGTTGTCCTGGCTGCCCAGGTTGGCACTATTGTGCAATGCCTTCTCTAGTGGCAGTTTCTGGTCAAAAGTAAAAGTAAGTATTCATGGCCAAATTACCAAGAAACTCAGTACCCATTTTACAAGTAACTTTTCTCTCTCTCGTGTTTGTGTAAGCTTTCTAAGCGATGGACTTGAAATTTGCTATGGAAAAAGAAATTGTTGTAAAAATATATTGCTTCAATTTTCATACTTCCAAAGTATATCATATGGCCAAAATGGAATATTACAAATGTATGTATGAGGTTATTTTTATGTCTATTCCTTGAACTTGGAGGTCGTTACAAGTGGGAGACAATATATATACTACGGTGACACGAGAGATTTTTTCCAGTGACGGATGGTTGTTTAGCTTTCTTGGGGTGGAGACTTTCAAATTTCAAGGGATTTAGGTAAATTGAGGGAGAAATGGATTACAAAATATTAGATATAGGAATTCGAAATAGACCACATCAGCATTGTAATGGTATGTACGAGGAATTTGTGAATGACTCAGTCCTAGTAGTCATTTATAAGTCTCTTTCACATTTCTTTTGTAATACTCTGTGTTTCATATCTAACTTTTTTTGATCCATTTCTTCATCACTTTGCATAAATCCTTCACTTAAACATACCCTTGAAGAATTTCGAGCCTCATTTTCTCTCCTAGGTTTCACGCTATTTTTTTTCTCTATTTGAGTGATATTCTAATTGAATTTAAACTATGAGAAGAGGATTCGAACTAGAATACATCATGGAAGCACTCTGCCTAAACTAACTTGTCTACGGATTTTCATTTTTCTGTTTAAAATTGGAGATTTACGCGCACACAAAAATGAAAAACCTTGTGTTGGATTTTTTAAAATTATTATTCAAAATCGAACATGTTCTTCCAACTGTAATAAGAAAAAGATAAATAATCAGAACAAATTTTCAGTACCAAGAAAAAGAAAGAAATAAAAACAATTTGGGCTCAGCAGTCTATAGCTCTCTGACCCACACAAAGCCGAGACCCAACAGGAATTCACGACACCAAGTGGGCCGTAATTTTAATTTTCTGTACTTCGCGTCAGTGAGTGACGTCGTTTTATGCCACCGGTCAGCAGGTAGTCCGGATTTGGACATCTTCCCTTTCGGTTTCAGGATTTTTCAGAAAAAAATAATTAAAACTAATGGACACTAGACATTATTTTAATATTTATCAATATTTATGGAGAAACATTTTTCAAATCAATATTTTTTTAATCAACTTACATAAAACGGATTGCCCGTCACTTTGATGTCTCGATCCAACATTAAAAGCCAGTTTGGGGTTGCTGTGCTTTAAAAAAAAATTGCTTATAAAAACAGGTTTTAAAAGCAGCATCCATGCTGCTTTTAAAAGTTAATGTTTTAATGCTATAACTTTTAAAATAAGCAGTATATTTTATTTTTACCAAACACTTTTTATCTGCTTAACTTTAAAGTGAAGTAGTTTTTAGTGAAAAAAAACAATATCAAACGGGGGCTAAGTCTCTCTCTGTATGAGATTGGATGATCGTTAACATAATTTTCTAGTGATTTCTTCTATGTAAAGGGCATGTGAGCTATTGGAGATAAAGCATTCAAAGAAATAAAAAAGAATAATAAATCTCACTTAATAATGTGTTTGTTAATTTCTGTTTGTTTGCCTAATCAAAGTTAAACCTTTAATGTAATCTTCAAATGAACTTTTCATTATTATTGGAAGATGCTAATCTTTTAACCATAACTGATTTAGTTAATTATTTGCTAAAGTCAACTAGATGCAGTAAACTCTGAATAATTAAGCTCAAAGTTGTCAACCTCCTCCCAACCTAATATTACAATTAGTAAGCTGAAAGGAAAGATAATAGAATTAGTGGGTCAAACCGTATGCCAATGTTTCCATAACTACATTCTATACCAACTAGCTCATAGACTGCTTTTGATACGCGGAAAAAAGTTTATTAATTGTTAATGGGATCATACTAGTTGTTAAAATTGTAATTAACGCTTTTCTTGAATTTCTAATGAAAATAAAATGAAATTTAAGTTTGGATGGACGATTTCACTTTTTATAAAGTTTTTCATAAGTCTAGACATACCAAACATGAGAAATAAAGTGATTTCTCATTCTCGAACTCATTTTCTCGAAAACTAAGTACAAATATTAGAAGAAGTTCTAAGTTTGAATTATCTTATTATCACTAATCCACGCAATATATTTTATATTCACATATAGCGACTATACCTAAAGTTTGGAGCACAATTTCTCGAAGTTGATATTTAGATCATATCACAACTTACTATAGTTGACGTAGGATAAATTGGTTTTCATCTTCCTTTTTTTGTTTGTTATATGAAATTTAGGAAATAGAACATATAATCTTAAATGCAAACATAAATACTCTTAATTACTCAAACTACAAACCTGCTGCGATTCTCATATGCTTCATTTTGGTGTTTTGTAAAATAACTAACCCACCGTCCCTTTTCACCTTGTTAAAAAAAAAAAAACCGGCCATTGATGGAGTTTGCTGGTAAACCCACATTTTATCAACCAAGACAAATACTTACAATTACAATTTTTAGTCTCCACTTTATAAGATCTATGTGACTATTAAACGCTATCAATATGATCGATAAAATAAAAGGGTAAAAATATGTTAAATAAATCATAATTTCTAACCATTGATGCTAATAATTATGAGATTTTTGGCAGTTGTAAGAATATTTGATTGGAAGAAAAATAAAAAATCTATAATAGAGTTTTCTAATTAAGACAACTCCTACACAAGATAAGACTTTAGGACATGATGAGACCAAAGAAAGATCCTCCCTCTTAATATTAACATAAATTTATAGATATAAAAATATAAAAAAAATCCCTTTTAGGCATTTTCCTTTTGATAATAATTGAGGATTAGAGTATGAAAAGGGAAGGATCATGGGATGGGTGGAGATGGTTTAATATGCTCTTCAAGATTTGACGTGTGTTACCTTTTTCTCACTCTTCAAAGACACTCCCCTGTCTCTCTCTTGTCCTTTTTTTTTTGTTTTCCTCCATTATTTTTCTTATTATTTTTACTCTTTCTGGTATATTTCTTCTCCACTCCCTTTCTTGCGCTTGCAAGTCTCAACACTCTCCAGGTACATTTATTAATAAAAAAGCAGTCATCTTTGAGCTGGGTTTTTTAATTGGTAAGCTTCCCATATCTTGTTTTCTTGATTTCTTTGATCCTTTTCATGGGTTTCAGCTGTTTAAATAAAGTTTAAGAGAGAGAGAGAGAGAGAAGGAAAGACTATACAGTTGACAAATTAGGTAGTAATTCTTCTTCTTTTACCTTCTTTCTTGCTTTTCCTGCTTGGAGAGAGGGAGGGAGGGGAGGAGAGAGAGAGAGAGAGAGAGAGAGAGAGAGAGAGAGAGAGAGTTGAATTACAAGGGGCAGAGAGAGGTTGCCTCAGATCCAGGGAAGTCTTAAGTTAATAGGTTGGAAAAAAGTTGCTTTCTTTGATAGGGTTGGGTTTTCCTGTGACTCTTGGGGCTTTGCCTTTGTAGGGTTTCTTTCTCATGACCCCCTTTTTCTTCCTTTCTTTCTTGTGTTTAGATAAGGGATTGGTCCTAAATTTAATCTGATTTTTGTACTTTTTTTTTCTTCTAATTTTACAGTTTGTTTTTTCCATTTGTGCATTTAAAGTTTGTATCTTTCTGGGTTGTAGTTGATGAGAAGAGTCCAGAGAAGAAGTTGAAAAGGGCTCAAAACATGTCAGTTTAATCTAATTAGGGTTCATTTTCCACAAATGGAAGTGTAGTTCCATTGTTGTTGACCAGATCTGACTACCCATTTCCTTTTCCACCACCTTTTTTTAGCTCATCCTTACATTCGTATCTCCTGAATTTTGCACCGCCTTTTCGCCTTTATTTGGGTGCCCTCAGGCATGGATAATGGCCCGTTAGAACCCACCGTTCACTTTCCGAAATCATTCTCAATAGGGGGAGAAAGTCTTAGATTAATTGAGAAATGACAGGTTGTGTGATGTTGGAGGGGTTGGAGGGTAACTTTTTGTACTGCCCAGATAAGAATTTTGATGGAGGATATGTCTCCGGCGGTTGCGGTGCCATTTAGAGTAGGTAACTCAGTCTGTGATAACCCAACCTTAGCTGCCCACATGGATATCACAAGACTTAAGCTGATGACAAACACGGCGGGGTTGTTATCTGATTCTGTCACCCGGGATTCCAGTGAGACGGTTGCAGCTGGTGAAGAGAATTATAATTGTAGTTATTCAGGTAATGATAGTTTTGGAGCAGTTTCTGCGCCGAAAGAGGACAAGGGAGGCGGAGCTCCTTTGTTGGATATGATATCTCAAGACGAAAGCAATTGGGTTTCTTCTGCTGATGCGATAGGCCGTGAGAGTGAGGAAGATGATTCTTTATCATTGGAAGGCGATCAGGTTCTTGATAGCTCTTGTTCACTCTCAGTGGCGAGTGAGTCAAGTAGCTTGTGTTTAGAGGACTTCCTCGTTTACGAGATTGGTCCTGATGCAGGCACACTGAGTTCTGTAGACACGGAGAAGAGCATTTGCTGTGTTGATGTTGTCGATAAGGCTACGGATTTAGGTGATTCAAATGTTGAGACAGAGATCACAAGTGACCCCCTTGCTGTGACGGGGAGCCTTGAGGAAGAAATTGGCGATGGATCTGACCCAAAGCCATCTGCAGTTGTTGATCAATTACCTGTGGAAACGGGGGCCAAAGAAACAGTCAGCCGCAGTGTTTTTGAGGTAGACTATGTGCCGCTTTGGGGGTTTACATCTGTGATTGGAAGAAGACCAGAGATGGAAGATGCACTTGCTGCTATACCACAATTTTTTAAGATTCCAATTCAAATGCTGATTGGTGACCGCATACTTGATGGCTTGAGCAAGTGTTTACACCAAACTGTTCATTTCTTTGGAGTCTATGATGGTCATGGAGGCTCTCAGGTACCATTTCCTAATCCTTATGTGTTCCGTGGGCAACTTTTTCCTACCGCATAACATGCACATAATATCTTTCTACCGGTAATTGTTTTTCATGGAATCGGCTTTAATTTTGTTTAGGTTGCAAACTATTGTCGTGATCGCATTCATTTGGCTTTGGCTGAAGAGATAGAATCTGTTAAGGAAGGCCTAGCTCATGTAAGTATCAAAGACAATTGCCAAGAGCAATGGACAAAGGCATTTACGAATTGTTTTCTTAAGGTTGATACTGAGGTTGGAGGGAAGGCTGGTCTTGAGCCTGTCGCCCCAGAAACTGTTGGTTCCACTGCTGTAGTTGCCCTTATTTGCTCGTCTCATATCATAGTAGCAAACTGTGGAGATTCAAGAGCAGTTCTGTGTCGGGGTAAAGAACCCATGGCATTGTCGGTGGATCATAAAGTAAGACATTCGCCAACTGAAATCCTGTATCTTTTAGTTTGTGACTGATTATGGAAACTGATCTGCATTTGTTGTATTTTGCTGTAAATAATGTGTCAACCAATTTTAGCCAAATCGGGAAGATGAATATGCACGAATTGAGGCAGCTGGAGGCAAGGTCATACAATGGAATGGCCATCGTGTTTTTGGTGTTCTTGCGATGTCAAGGTCTATAGGTATGTGTTTCACCACAATTTTTCTTTCTCAAGCGTATGCTGTTTTCATAGAAACCTTTGTAGTACTTCTCCAGATGCTATATATATATATATCGTAAATCTATATGGTCATGTTAGATCCAAATATGATGGTTTTCTGAGACGCACAAAGACATTTTGTGACCAAAGTACATAAAAAAGGTTATGTCCTAATAAAAAACTTGAGTGGTAAAGTTCAATTTCGACTTTGGCTTTGGGTTGCAGGCGATAGATATTTAAAGCCTTGGATCATTCCAGAACCCGAAGTGATGTTTATTCCCCGAACAAAAGATGACGAATGCCTCATATTAGCGAGTGATGGTTTATGGGACGTTATGTCAAATGAAGAAGTGTGTGACCTTGCTCGGAGACGAATTCTCCTCTGGCACAAGAAGAATGGTGCAGATGGACTTCCGCAGGAAAGAGGCGAAGGAATTGATCCCGCTGCCCAGGCAGCTGCGGAGTTTCTTTCGAACCGTGCCCTTCAAAAAGGAAGTAAGGACAACATTACTGTGATTGTGGTGGATTTGAAAGCTCAAAGGAAGTTTAAAAGCAAAACGTGATCGGTCCCTTCATCTCCCATTTGATCCGTAGCCGTATGATATAAAAACTTTCGTATGATCTGATATATCGTGTTGCCCGTTTCTTTTTCGCCCGGGCTTCATTGCTTAATCCGAACGCACGCAGTCTCTACGTACCATAGAACATCTGCCATTTTAGAATCTTTGGTTTTTTTTTTCAAGTGTTTGCTATACACTGTGCCGAGCTGTGGTTGTGTAAATCTTAGCTGCATTGTAGTAGGAAAAAAAATAGGAAAATGGTGGCAGCAGTGTGATGCTTTTAACATTGTGGGCAAACATTGTATTCATTATTGCCTCCGAGTGAAAAAAAAATGCTCAGTGAGGTATTTACTTAATATATTATTTCAATCTTATTGCTTATAAAATTAGTAAATTTGGAATTTGCTTGCCACTTGTAATGATCTTGCATGAACGAAAATGGATTTTTGCGCTACCGTTTTCTCCTTCTGCACTCATCTCCTTGTTTTTACCGTTACCGTTGATTTTTCTTGAATTTACTTTCTCCTAAAGCTAGAAAACGAAGGATGAGCGCAGAGGAAAGGGGTAGTTCGAAAATCACCACTTCAACAAAAATGTAAGCAGAAAGGACCATAACATTTTCCGGTCTCATTAACTTTATTAACTTGTTGATGTAACCGTGACACTGTTACGTGATGTTGCTAATTTCCAATCTTATAATAGACACACGAGATCCGAAGTAATAGTTGTGCATTATTCATGAGAGCATACTTGCGGGGAGTTATGGAATCAAATCATACATTAAAGAAAACTTAGTACTTTTATTATTTTTGTCTCCATATTCTTTGTTTTGGAAAATTCAAGTTACACAAGTTTGGAAATCCAGTCCCGGATTTCAAAACAGAAGAAGCCGAACATGGAACCCTTAGTATTTCCGGTATGCCAACTCCGTCACGACATCGGCAAGGTTTTTCTCGCCCTGAACACTCTGAACCCACTTGGCATTGATCTGTACCCGCTCAATGCTCTGCTTCAAGGTTCTAGTTATCGCCGGGTTGGGATGGGCTTTGAAGAACTCATCTAGTTCCTTAACCTTGTCAAATGAAGCAAACTGCAGAGGAAATAGAAGGAAACGATAAGGCATTAGAAACATTGCTTATGTAATTTCAAATCTAAGTTGCACAACAAAAAACCGTGAGGATAAGAACGAAACTTTCTAGAGAAAGAAAGAACGAACCGGTGAAACAATTGCACTGACAAAGCGAGTAATTAGAAATCCAGACCCCCAGTTCTTTGAGATGTGCTCCCAGTTATCCTGTGTTTCAGATCATTCAAATGGAAAAATGAATCGTAGTCACAAAAGTGGGAAAAGAAAAATAAAATCCATGAAAGTGGGTACATTTTGTTGAATGTTCATCATAAACTAGTGCTTGAGAGTTACCTTCATCCACGTCCAAGCTGTTTCCCGTCCTTTACTGCTAACAGCAAGTCCAAAGACAGCATCCTGACTGCGAACCTGCGTAGACGGGTATTAAAGTCAGTATATCATCAAGCTTTGAGATACCCTAATTTATTACTAGTAAGTATAACTTCAACCTCCAATTAATAGATAAACAAAATATGAAATACCTCAGGAGTCAATATAAAGTTGAGAACTTCCAGTGTAATGCTGGGATCAGGACAAGACGCTAATGAACCTGCAGGCACAGAAACGTCGATTAGTGCTACAATCTAACTGATTCAAGTACAGGATTATTCTACTAATTACTCATATTTACCTAGAATGCGGATTTTCTCCTGGCTTAGATCACTCTCTCTGTAGAGTCTAAGAAGAGATTCATAGCCTGTTCGGTTAGATACGCTTGCTCTTTGCATTACAGCCACATATGCTGCCTGCACAGTGGTCCATAATGAACATCAGCGATGAACTTAAAAAGGTTAAATATGTAAGTGTAATTAATGAATTACATCAAAGCAACCTTTCTAATGTCAGGGGGAAGGAGGGGCGTGTTTCTGTCTTCTAAAAACACATGAAAACGCCTAGTTGCTTCATCTAATGTCAGGTCATGTCCAAAAACAGCAAGTGCAGTCAAAATGTCTCCTCTCAACATTGCATCTAAATGGCTTTCGCCAGGTTTAGGCTGCCAACCAAGCCTCCTGTAAAGAAATTCCATCATAAATAATAAACTTTCAACAAAATTAAAGAAAAAGACAAGCAAATCTTGTGAATCCTGATAGTTTATCTACGTAGGTATTTGAGTTGTTAAGAAAAGAACAAGCTTACTCTGCAGAATACTGGAAAAGTCCAATAAAGAATTGATTAATGTGATCCAGTAGTCCGGGTACAGCATCGGCTGCAATTCTTGCCAGCTTATAACTTATCTGTGAAAAGTGAGGACCAGAATCAGGCCAACACCATAAATGCAGTAACATAAACACAATGCAGGGGTGATCATTACAGTAATCAAATTTGACAGCACGATGTAGTCAAGTTCCTCTCTGTAAGCACTCAACAAGGTAAGCAATGAAGCAAAAGACTGCTTGCGAGCCATTGATAGGGCAAACGAATCATCCAAAATGCCTGTGAAAGAAAAAGAATTGATGAAAACTTTCACAATCAAAGAGATAAACAAGCACGTGTACAAAATGATGATTACCAAATCTGTCAGTTTCAGACAATTGTTTCTTTTCGATAGCGTTTCTAAGTGCAGCTGCAAGTTCATCCTCATATTTCACTCTGTAAAAACCAGTCTGATCCACATTGACTTTTATCCAGCTACATAATGCATTGTCTTTGTTGCTTGTGCCTCCACATCCAGCCTTTCCTACTGAGCAACCCAGAAATTCCTTTATGTCAAGAGTTTCAGACTTCGCTTGTAGTATGAAATTCTTGCGTACATCATATGAGCCACAGGATAATGTGATCGGCACAATCCATTGCCCATCGCCTTGGGAACCGCTTGAGTAGAATTGTGTCTGCCATAGATTAATTTACTTATTAGATCATTGTTTATGTCCTTGTACCATGGAATAAAACCTAAACTAATGACTTAACAGCTTATAGATGCATTAGAGATCGAGAGGTTCTTTCAGAATTTCATTTGATAATCAAACAACTTTGAAAGAAGCAAACATAAGGAAACCTGATCAAACTCCAATTTCTGATCTTTGACTTTGACAGAGATAACCGGATAACCTTTTTGCTGTGTCCATGAATTCATTAGCTTGTTTACAGGTTCACCAGATCCCTCCTCAAGAGCAGCCCACAAATCTTCTGTCTTTGCATTTGAGTAAGCATGCTTTTTGATATATGAAGCAAGTGACCTCTGGATGCATTAAAAAGTAGCATGCAATTAACTCTGTAACTTTTTTATATCATAGCAAATAAGATAATTCCTTCAGCCCTCAAGCACACTCGCTGACAGATCAAAGGACATACCTGGAAGACTTCAGCACCTAGATAGCTTTGTAGCATCCGAATAACAGAAGCACCTTTTCTATAACTTATCGCATCAAATATTTCATCAACCTCAGCAGCATGATTGATCTCCACCTGGCCAAAAAGAAAAATATTAAACCATAATATACCAGAGATACATTTATACACTAATACTCTCCAATTAATAATGCCTTGAAAACTATAGTAGTGATTATTACTATTTAAAGCCTTCTATGCAGATGATCCAGGTTTGATGCCAAGTAAGAGCAAACTTTAAGAAAGATGAATTAAAATGAAACCCATGAAAGACCAAGTCCAAGAAGAAGTACCTCAATAGGGTGAGATTCTTCAAGCCCATCCAGCTTAAGACCATCAGTAAGCTCATCAAGAAACTGAGTCCATATTTTCCACTCCGGGAACAAGCTATCAGTAGCTAAATAGCTCACCTAAGACATTAAAATACTTACTTTAAGTACAAAAGCATGGAAAATAATAAGTACAACAATGATATGAAGTGATACCCATGTTGCAAATCCCTCATTCAGCCATAAATGCGTCCACCATTCCATTGTTACAAGATTTCCAAACCACTGGTGTGCCAATTCATGCGCCACGACAGTCGCAACCTTGTACCAAAACCAAATAAAATGATTAATTATATCTCTGGGTGCAAAAACAACACCTCCCAATTAACCAAGTTAAATTCTGAAAGCTAGAGTGTTACCCTTTGCTTGTTGACAGCTGCAGAATGTTGTTCATCAAAAAGCAAAGCCGTTTCTCGGTATGTAACTAAACCATAGTTCTCCATGGCACCGGCAGAAAAATCAGGTATTGCAACCATATCCAATTTGGGCAAAGGGTATGGCACAGCAAAGTAGCTGCAGAACTTGTCGTCAATGATTTCATATTGAATATTAAGTAATGCAGCATAAGTGAGGAAGGGGAAAAAAATCTAGAGAAACTGCTACTTTTAGTCGACAACATGCATCAAGTGTATTTGCCAACTTGAATATGAATGATTAGTAACTTTTACACATACTCTTTGTACAATTCAAGTGTCTTGACAGCAACATGCAAAGCAAACTTCCCTTGGTCTGCCTTACCAACTTGACAATATACCCGCACTTTGACCCCTGTAATGACATGAAGTGTGACATCATCAAGAAAAGAGTTGTACTGACATACACATGAAACGAGGGATATTGCGTAGGAGTTTACCATCAGAAGTATGATCTTCAACGTAATCAAACAATCCGACAACAACGGCCACCAAATATGTAGACATAATTGGTGTTTCCGCATATGAAACTGTCTTCAGATGTCCATCCACTTTTTCTTCTTGAATCGGCATGTTGGAAAGAGCTACTAATTCAGACGGAACACCATCAAGTGTAATCTTGAATGTAGCCTGTCAACCAAAGAGCCAGTAAGTCATAAACTCTAGATTTGAAAAATTTAACCAGAACAGGAAGATCGATTTCTCATCTATACTACCACCATAAACAACAGATCTCTTTTTTCCTAGTCTGAAAAATGCATTCAGAACTATGTATATCCAGAATGATGTAAACAAAATCACTTGATACTGATGAAAATCAACATCTTTAGTCAACTGTGCGTGCGAGAGAGAGAATAACCTTGCAAGCAGGTTCATCCCAACACGGAAAGCACCGCCTGGCATCAACCGGTTCAAACTGTGTAACTGCCATATTTTTCTTCTCACCGTTGTGCTCATATTTACTGCACAAAACAAATCAAATCTTAGACAAATCTATACAATTGAGACATTATAATACTGAACGAGCAAACGAAGATGGACTGCTTTAAAGTTCTGGCATTCCAGAAATACCTTCTATAGAACCCCTTCATCTTGTCATTCAAAATTCCTTCGAATTCAATAGCCAAAACTCCAGACCCAACCGGAAGCGTCTCTCCAAACTCCAAAACCAAAATCCCATCCTCTTCGAACGTCTCGGCTTTCGAAGGCTTGAAAACCTGCTCAAACATTCATTTACTCATTCAGTACAGATACAAGTAGCCAAACAATGAGCTAAATGCATTCCGAATGATATTTCCTTTCCTACAATATCCGAGCAGCCAAACAAGGCAGTAACGTTGACAATAATCATCCTATCAATTGCAATCCATTCACTTGCTCATAATTCATAAATCATGAAAAAAAAATAATTAAACCAGAAAAAAATAATTAACGATTGATTAATTCACTTGATTTACTAATCGAGTGTTAATTAATAAATCAACCTAAAAACAATGAAATTCTCCAAGGCAAACACCTCAATCTCCTTTCTTTTTTCTCAATTTTTTTTCAGTTCTACAATTTTGAAAAGCAAATGCGCATCGATCAGCGATTACCTTGGACGAGCCTCCGTGAGTGAAAGAGACGGAGCCGGCATTGACGGAGAGCTCGGCGGCGTTGAGGACGACGAATTCGGTATCGGAGACGATATCGAGGTCAATGGCGACGGAGCCGCCGAATTTGCAGGCGGCGAGGTCAGGCTTCAGCCTCACGTCGTATCGTTTCGGGACGGCGAATTTCGGAAGCCGGGGCTGGCCTTTGAACTGCTCCATGGCAGGGCCGACGAGTGTGATATTTGCGAGCTGCGAGAGAGTTCTTCGAGTTCAGATTTCGAAAGTGTGCGAGTGGGACTCGTCAGTTATCACGATTTTCTAACGTGCAACGTACGGGGCTGTTCTGAGAAAATTTTACACGTGGACTTTTTTGTTTTATTTTTGAGGTATTTATCCATTTGTCCCTTAAATTTCGATAGATCTATTAATTCCCCTTTGAATTTTAATTTTAGCTGATTACTTCATAAAATTGTATAATTAGCTAATTTCCCTCGTGATGTTAGATTTTAAAATTTTTCATCCATTTTGGTCACATGAATAGCACATGACAAATGTTTGAGGGCAATAAGGTAATTTTATCCCTAATGTGGACAACAAATTATTTTTTTATTCTTTTTCTCTTCCGCTAGTTGACTTCGTACACTTTTTGTTTGAATTATCCATAAGAATCTAATTAGTAGCTGCAAAGTATTGGCTTTGCGCTCAATTTACCAAAATAAAATTACCTTTTTGCTCTCTTACAGTTGCCATTTGTTGCCCACGTGACTAATATAGATGGAAAATTGGATGAAAAATTTCAAAATATAACGGCATGGGGAAATTGCCTATTTATAAAAGTTCAAGGGGGTTAATCGGCTAAAATTAAAGTTAAATGGAGAAATTGACAGCTCTATACAAGTTTAAAGGATAAATCGACAAATATGTTTTTATCACTGCCACCACATTTCTGTCTGGACTTCATTTTTTTTGACAATATGATCCACCATTAATTTGGGTATTGCATTTTACACTTTTGAGATTTGAGATTTTAAAGTGAGATATGAGATTTTAATTTTTTTGCATTGCACCTCTAAAGTTATAAAATGTATCAATTTACAAAGTTTGTCTTTTTTAATATTTAATCCTCAATTAAATTGATGAGTTTTTTTTTGTTAATATGTTGCAAATGTATGTAACATCCCGTAAAAATTTTATTATAAAATAATTCTCGGGCGGGGGGGGGGGGGATATTTTGGACACGTGCGTGATTATTTTGTACACGGGATCGTGTAATTTTACTGTTTTGGTGGGTGCACAATACCCCAAAAACCCAAAATATCTCATTTCCATCTCTTATTCTCCGTCACTTTTCCTTATTTTCTTTTTCATTTCTCTTTCTCTCTTTCTCACTGTATGTGCACAGTGAACGTCGACGAAAACCCGTCGAAACGAGGAGAACTAAAATCACCACCATCTTCATCTCGATGCCCTGGACTCAACGGTGCAAACTGTTTGTCCAAACTCCCGACCGTTTGATAGGAAAAGCACGCGGAAAAACCGGACCTTCTCGGCGATTTTCTCGCCATTCTAGACCAATGTGAGGTTTTTAACTACCACCATTGGATTCCCCTCGTTGAGTAGATGAATTTTCATATGTCGTTTGCTTGATTTGGTCGAGTTTTGACGTAGATCGACAAAGCTACAGTAGCCGCGGCCTTTCGAGGCAAATACATGCCATTTCTCGAGCTTGTACGGTTAAGCCAAAGTTACACCGTCATTCTACTCCTCTCTAGCTTCATTTTGATATAAAGAACGTGAAATTTGGCGAATAAATGAACGTAGAACACCCCGGGTATCAGTACTCAGTCCTATGGTCAGAACTAGCCTTGACGTTTGGAGGTGTCACTCCCAGTACCGCTACGCAACTTTGGATCCATTGTAGGTACTAGTCTGTTCTAGGTTGCACTAGGTAACTCAAACTTGTGTGACGCGCTTTGCGCACAACAATTAGCGTTAGACTCGCGTCATTGTAGTACTCAACGTATTTCTTATATACCTAGTATGTTCCTCGTAGCTTATCTACTTGGGCTTGTGTGTTTACATATAGATGAACATTCAGTCTGGTTTTCGGAGAGTACTCGTATTACTATTATAATATTTTGAGGATCATACCGAGGAGGATGACGTATTTTAAAAAACTATAAATGTTTTCCAGCGAGAGGATAATATGCTCTTGAAAACAAAGGTTTTATCAAACTTTTCTTTTTGACCTACTTACCTTTTTATGTTTTGCGCCTCTCCAGGACTTAGTGGCTAATTCGATTTCCAGTAAGACGTGGGTTTGCTTCGACTGTGGTTGGTGGTTTTGACACTTTCTCCAGACTATGTAGGATTTGTTCCTACTTTTAGTTAACTTCTACTTATCCATCCTCACAAGGATATGAATGTTTTATTCTCATGCACTATTTACTATGCTCTGACTGTTATGCACCTGTAATAATGGGTTTTACCCATCACCCTACTCTTACTTTCGCTTCAAACTCTATATCTACTCACTTTTTCACATATACATGCATAATTGACTTTCGTCACTTAACACGTGTCGCCCAGCACTTTCCGACACCTAATGTGTCAAGATCGGGATGTGTCATGTAACTTACACATTAGCTTATATTATATATAAGAATCTCACGCTCTTCATGTCATACATTTAATAAATGATTAAACAATCAATTCGAGCAAGACATAAATTAATACAATTTTAATACCTTAAAGTGTAATTGAAATTTTTTTAACTTTATAACACATTTTAAAAATTACCTCAAATCTCTTTTTTTTTGAGAGAGAGCATATGGATCCTATCCCCTTTGTCGAACACTTTAATTAAATCGTATTGATAGAAAGATCTTTGTCAAATACAGGATTTGCCCTTTTTTTTTATTTTTATGCAGTGTCCATTAAGTGAAGTATGTAACTTAATAATATAAGGTATCAAAGGTATCAAAATTTCTCTCAAACAATATAATAATAATAATAAGAATCTTCTAGATCGAATGCTAATTCTTTCCGACATGGATTTTATATTTAACTCGTTATTTAGTAAAATCAAACTTAAAATCTCTCAGCTTGCTTATAGATTAAGTGAATCATCATTAAACCAAGTACTAGTGGCAAATTCCTTGAATAGTTATCATTGTGCAAGTCACATGCTCATATTTGATAAAATTATATTTTATGGAAATTGGACGAGGTGTCATGTTATAAAATGAGGTGATGCTAGAGAAACCATTTACTTGTATCATATTTTGTAAACTACATGATGTCACAGTTGATGGTTGGATTTCTTCTTTAAATCGGTAAAGAAATAATCTAATCATTAACCACCACATCATGTGATCTACAAAAAATGGTCTAAAAACATGTTCTTCCATATTTTCCTATAAAATGAGTAAAGTGTGGGTGTTATTTGTGCAAATCTTTTATTTGGTTGTTCTATGATTATTTTGCTTATTTCTGATATCATTTTCATGAATTCTTCAATATGTTGTATAAAATTAAAAATCAAGATAATTAGTACATTCGAGTTGGGCGATTGGCCATGATAATGTATTCACTCTCTTGCAATTGAGTTCTAAAATAAAATTCGATTTAATCGTATCATCTTTATTTGTTGAGATAAAATTGAGATGCAAAGGAGTGCAAAACAAATTTATTAGGAATAGGATGCTTATTTTTTGATAGCTTTTGACAATGGAATTTGGAATATATGGTTGATGACGAACAAATTTTGCACAGTAACTTGTTTTTATCTTTTGAATAATGAGGGAATAATTTAGAAAATCAAAAGATTCAATGGTCCCATATTAATTTGGGGTGGACTCCAAATAAATCTTAAACTATTTAATGGTCAGAACATTGAATAATACGTACCATGCAATCAAACTTCTTTATTCTCTTGCTTGGCTTAGCAGTACAAACTTCATCAGAGCCGTCCATTTTCTAAGAATTTATGCGTGACTTGACTTCAAATGCTCACCCAGGTGAGGCTTAACTCCCAAGTCTAAGCATGGTACATAAATGTTTATTATCATTTGTTATGAATTAAATTATGTTGGTGGTGAGGATGCATGTGATGCTATAATTATTTACAGTATGTGTCACATGCATTCAACAAATTAAACTTTAAACATGTTAATGTATTTCTCAAGTGTCAACTCTATGTAAGCAAAAGCATCTACATACAAGACCATGTCAAAATTAACATGGTGTTTATCAAGGAGAAATTCTTACCTACAATCGGGAGATGTATTAATGATGATATTGACGAATATTGTAAGTTTATGAGAATATATCTCGATAAAACAAGAGATTTTTTTTGAAGCAATTGTATAATAAGGAAGGTTTATTGTTTATGTGTTTTTTAATTCAAACAATATTTCTACTCTAAATTACACTAAGGTATGAGAGAGAATTTGAATCCAAAATGCAACGGGTTGAAAAAAAAACTATGGAATTGTTCGACTTCAAGCTACATCAATTAGTGGCATGCAAACCATTGGCTTTGAAAAAGACAACTTTTACCAACCAAATCACGAAAAAGATCGAGTGCCACAGTGGAAATCAAGCACCTAGGCTTGTGGCTCTCCTTAACCGGAACTACAAATAAAAAAAAAATTTCATTGAAAATATAATTATTATCATTTCTTTGGAAAAATCTTGGGTTGTCTCAAATTAATTTACGACGGGCTCCAAATAAATCTTAAATTATTCAACAGACGTACCATTGAAGTTTGATTGAATTTCTTCTTATAGTTCTTTAAGAATTCTCACAAGGCCTGTTAATAGAAGGCCCAGCCCAGTCAATACTTTCCCCTTCGTTCCGAAACGGCCTAAAATCTACCCGAGAAATATATAAACCGGCCCAAAACACATCATCAGAGAGTGAAAAACTAGGGACTTTGCCCCCCACCTTTGAACCGGTTTGCGACACATGGGGATCATCACCGATTCACAGAACAGCAAGAAAACCCCCTCTCCATCTTCCTCTTCTTCATCTTCCACTTCTCCCTGTGCAAATCTCAGAGACGCCTACCACAATTGCTTCACCAGGTCTCTCAGCACAAAATTAGATTCCATTATTGCCCTTAAACCCTAATCTCTCTCTAAAATCAAATTTTCGTTTTCTCAAAGGGGTATAATGGGTATTGTCTTTGTGTGCAGGTGGTACTCGGAGAAGTTTGTGAAGGGCCAATGGGACAAGGAGGATTGCGTTTCAGAGTGGCAAAAATACAAAGCCTGCCTCTCTGTGCGTTTTTTGATTCAAATCACAATTTATATGAATATTTTGCTGATTTTATTTTCCTGGTTTTTTTAATATTTTAATTTCGGTTTTGGGCAGGAACATTTGGAAGATAAACAGCTGAGTCGATTCTTGGAGGCTGAAGGCAATGTGAACTCCACCACCACCGACGTTGGCTAGCAAAAACCGACAGCGGCGGAGACGGTAATGCCGGTCTTGGTTAGGAGTTTTTTTTGTTAGTCTGGGAATGAATTAGAGAAATCGAAAACTGAGAATATCGAGTCGAGTCCGAAATCTGTAACATTAGGCATCAAAATTCTGTGAAATTGTATGTTTTTGGGTAGTTTTGTGTGATCAACCAGCAAAATTGTTTGGTAATTTGAAGGGCTTATGCTTTTACAATCTCTCAACAGTTACATTATTTGAACAGCAAAGATGCACTTTGATTTCCTTTTGACATTGCCGGCTGCTTTTACTTACAATCACAAGAGGAAGGAAGCATTGTTGAACAACAAAGATACACTTGATTTTCCATCGACATTGCCTCGTACGCGAGCGAACGGAGCTTTGATCGCTTCATTTCTTCTTGAATAGGAAATGAACAACCATCCACTCTTCTCCGTTGTTGTACCCGAATAGTTCTGCAACGGAAATGAAGAATGTTCGCCAATATACCGTCCACTTCACGGCTGAGTCCGTGCCGTAAGTTGACTCCATTATTGGTTTTATGGCAGCCGTGTTCTGGTCCATTCTTTTGAGCCACTCTTCACTGCAACACACAAGTGCTAACACTTTTTTGGTTATAGAATTCTGTTTTTGGTTACAAAAGAGGTTAGAGCGTTCAACCGTACCTTGTTTGCGCGTAGTGCTTCCCGTTGACGAGCCAGTGATTCACAATGGAAACATCATCCTGCACCAAAAACCATCACCAAGAACAATCCTTCCTTAATACCATAACATGATCAATCCTGCGTAGTGAGATCATCGTCAACGGAATGATTAAATTCGGGGTTTGAGATCACCTGGAAATAAAGTAGTAGATTTGCTGAAGGCATTGTACCCCCGCTGAAGAAGTACCTAGTAATCCAGTCGTCGTCACTTTTGTCCTGCATCAGACAAGGGCATGAGATATATACGTGAAACGATGAGACGTCAACAAAACTGAAATCTTCATCATCAGGTTCACCTCAAAGTGGTAAGCAAATGCTTTATGACAGAAATGATGAACAAACAGAAGGCCGTCGTCTTTCATCCACCCGGATATCTTCTTCAGAAGATCCTTGTAGTTCTTCATATGCTGTCAATGCCAAAACCAATTCTTCAACCAAGTGAACGACTACAAACATCATATCTACTCGCATCACATAGTTCTAAAAAAGCTTTTACCTCAAACATTTCAATCGAAAATATTCGATCAAAGGAAGCCTCCATTTCGAACTTGCTGATATCTCCGACAATGATCTCTACATTCTGCAGCTGAAGATTCCTACAAACAGGTAACAAAATAACTCGAATCAATCCAGTGGCACACAGTCTAGCTCTAGCAACTCAATCTGGTAAACAATTCATAGCTTACGCACCGACATTGCTCTTCTATAAACGCTTTTTGTGTTGCTGAGTTGCAGATCCCGGTAACCTTGCAGTTGTTATATTTCTGTGCAATGTACAATGACAAAGATCCCCAGCCACACCCGACATCAAGAACAGCGTGACCATCTTTTATCTGTGACCTTTCACAGTAGAGCTCCAACATTGCTTTCTCAGCATCCTCCAATGTGCTCGACTCATTAGTGAAGTAACAACAACTGCACTACCCCATACCAGAATCAGACCAGCCCCAAAGATATGGAACTAAAATAAAAAGAAAATGCGTAATATGTGGAAATAGAACCGGGTGCAAACTATTAGGACGTGTTTGGGACTACTTTTGAAATGGCTAAAAGTGTTTTCTAACATCTAAAAACAACCTAAAAGTGCTTTTGGGGTCATAGAACCATTTTTCAAGAAGCACTTAGATCTTTAATAAAATTTCCATGATTCTACTAAAAGTACTTCTAGCAAAAGCTCTTATGAGCATAAGTATTTTCTAGAGGAGCATATCAAAATTATTACACGGAACACTAAACAGACAATAAATCTATAAAAACCACGGTACATAGGTGGGAATCTAACCGTGGACTTATTCTAATTCTAACTCGTGACCCTGTCCTCTTTCACCATTTGGGCTAAACTGTGGTTTATAAAACCGTATATAAACACAGTTTAGCGCTTTTTATTGTTTGTTTAGTGTTGATCTAATTATATGTTTGATTAAACGTTTGTAACCGATTCTATTTGTGCATACTTCCCGAGAAAAACCACCATAAAAATACCTGTATTTGAGATTTTTCCCAAGCACCATCTTGAAAAAAGATGTGGGAACTTCATAGTGTTGAGCTTTCGGATCATCAGTCTTTATCGCTATAGGCATCTCCTTCAAAGCTGTGATTAATTAAGTTATTAAATAATAACATCAAAATTTCCAAAATAATATCCAAATAACTAATAATTTGTGTCCAAATTTGAGACTACAGAGAGGAGGAAGTGTTGCATTACATTGTACGAATTGGAGGAGGTCGGAGAGCTGGAGCTCGGAGGAAGGCCTGTAACCGGAACGGAGACGGCTCGCTAAGAGCAACCGGGTAAGCCGCCTCACGACGGCGTCCGGCAGCAGATTTCTCTCCAGCGAAGCCAGCGCGAATCGGACGGTAGCATCGTACGGTGCTTGCATTACTCGATTCATTTCTCCACCGTCTAGCTCTGCTACTCGCTCACTCACTGCATGTGATGTTTTGTCTCTGCTACTGGATTAGATTAGGTTGGGGCGTTTCTGACAATATTGTTGACAAAGGTTGACCAGATCTGGGCTTGGGCCGGGGTCATTTTTACATGGTTTTGACGGAAAGTCCAAATTTTGAGCCCATTTATGCCACAAGGACAAGGACCCGACCCACATGTAACTTTAAACGTCTTTAAGGTGATGTGAAAGTGGGAGTAGGCTACAATGCTCGTAAGCATTGAATGCTCACACCGATCTCACCATTAAAAGGAGGAAGGAGGGAGGAGAGAGGGGGGGAATGAGGGTGAGATTGGTGTGAGCATCCAATGCTTGCGAGCACTGTAGCCAGTCCCGTGAAAGTGAATTAAAACATCATGGAGTGTTAATGTAATTTCTTAACCTTGAGAGAGTTTGTAAAAATAGGATAAACTTAAGAGGTGTTAATGTAATTAACCCTTTTAGACTCTGTAATTTGAGAAATGTTTCATTTTAGTTTACATAGTTTAAATTCTCGTAATAAGTCTTGGTCTATTTGGTATTTTAACATCTCTAAATAGATTAGTTTATACTTATATATGTCTTGGTAATTATTTTTGTCAATTTTGTTAAATATTAAGTAATTCTTCTTAGACTGTTGAAAAGAAACATGCTATGAGGCTTAAAATTGCGACATTTGAAATTGTAAAGACCAATAAAATTTTTGTTAAATTATAAAGTTAAAATTATTATGATAGTAGTTTTTGTATTCTCATTTTCTACCTATGCACTTTTCAATGTCTGTTAATTCTTATATTGATTATTCAAACTACAAAAAAACTATAAACATTTGGAAGAGTATACTAAAAGAAAATGAGAGTTTGAAAATCAGTATTTTTTTGGAAGATCCAAAATTATATTTTCGTTTCCAAAAAGTATTGTTATTAGTCTACAAAGTACAATGACGATTATAACCTCGTAAAGCTGGTACGAGTCCACCGTGACGACTCAACCTACTCACTCCACCGTCCAACACACCAGAGACAAAACTTTTATTTTCCATCGCCTTTAAAATTCGTCACGTTCAAGTTTTCCCGGAAAATCTTCACACGATTCCGGAGAAAATACCCAAAACCAACCACACGGCTCTCTGGATCAAGGCATCCAAATCTACACGACGGAGTTCAAAAAGCGAGGTTCGTCGGCGAAGAGATGCATGCTCCATGTTAGTACTGTAAATTTGCTGATTTTTCAATTTTTTTCGAGCATTTCTGATTCGACGCAACAGTTTCATTTTTTGATTGCGACTCAAAAGAATCTGTAGGATTTTAGAGAAAAGTTGAATTATTTACAAGTTTCCATGGTGGGTTTGGTTGGATATGGTGTAATTAGATTACTTTGTATGCAAAGATAAGATATGATGTTGCAGAAAACTGAGAGTAGGGAAGATTACAGTGGTGGGAATCCCAACAGTGGCCAATTGTTGCGTGACATTGAAGAAATAAGCAAAGCCCTTTACTTGCATAAACCCCCACCAAAGGTTTTGCTTTCCCCTTCCGATGGAAGATCCAAATCTGCTGGGAAAACCCGTCTTTCGGATTCGAACCCAAGATTTGTTAGGGAAGATTTGTTGCATAAGGACAAGAAATCGTCTTCGGTGTGGAATTGGAAGAAGCCCTTGAAGGCTCTGAGTCATATCGGGAATCGGAAATTTAGTTGTTGTTTTTACCTTCATGTGCATTCGGTTGAAGGGTTGCCTGTGAGTTTTAATAGTCTTAGTGTATGTGTGCATTGGAAGAGGAAGGGTGAGGTGCTGCAGACTCGGTCTTCGAAGGTTGTGGAGGGCGTAGCTGAGTTTGATGAAACTTTGATGCACAGGTGTTCTGTGTATGGAAGTAGAAATGGCGCTAACCATTCGGTTAAGTATGAGGAGAAGCTTTCGTTGATTTACATTTCGTTGAGTGGGGCGCCAGGGCTTGACATTGGGAGACACTGGGTTGATCTGACGAGGCTGTTGCCGCTTACTTTTGAGGAGTTGGAGGGGGAAAAGAGTTATGGTGAATGGACAACAAGCTTTAACCTTTCAGGCAAGGCTAGAGGTGCTAATCTAAATGTTAGTTTGGGATTTTTGGTGATGCAGGATAAGTTAGTTAATGCTAGGGCTAATCCGAATTTTCCTGAGCCTATGAACACGGGGCCAAGAAGGTCAAGTTCGTTGGATGGTAGAGCTGCGATGCTTCGACGAGTTGGGAGTGTGCCAAATAATGTTACTCCGAGGCCTGCCTTCTCATCTCAGTCTCTTGATTTGAAGATTTGTCGCGAAGTATTGCTGAATGGAGGGTTGGAGCTCTCCAAGTCAATTAATTTCTTATGTCAGACACTTGATGAGACCAGGCTGAGTAGTGTGACAGAGTCAGATTGCGAACATGTGCCACCACTTGAACCTAAGACTGATATAGACTTTTCATTTGCTAAAGGAAATGAAGAATATGAGGACGACGACACTGAATTCACCATTGTAGAAGTGGGGACAGAAATGTCTGAGAAGGAAGAGTTAAAATTTGATCAAGTTCCTGGTCATGCTAATGATGAGTCAGCAGTTGAAATTATCAATGTAGATGAGATCATTAATGATTATGACATAGACCTTGAGGAGAAGACTATGGTTATTCCAAAGAAAGTCCGTGGTAGTTATGTGGATGAGGTTGTGGTGGATGACAGCAAACATGAACAAGATAGTGTATGCACCAAGGGATCGGCCATGGATGAGGTGGAGTCTGCAACTCATATGCAATTGATTTCAGAATCAGCAGATTTGGATCATCCATTTTCTTCGGGAGAGTTTCTTGAGGAAAGAAACTGCACGGACCTTAAGTCGACTTACAAAGCAAGTAAAACAGGTAAAAAATCACTTAGTTTGGACGATGTTACTGAATCCGTGTCAAGTGATTTCTTAAAGATCCTTGGTATGGACTGTAGCATGAGTTCTGATAGTGATGCCGAGTCTCCTAGAGAACGTCTTCTAAGAGAGTTTGAAAAAGAGGCTCTGGGTTCGGGAAACTTATTTTTGGATTTTGATTGGAAGGAAGAGCAGCCCGAAATTGGATCCTCTGTTTCACCAGATTCTGATTCTGGAGATTGTTTTGAGAATTCTGATTTGTCATTGATTATTGAAGCGGCTGAAGAAGAGCACAAGCAAGCAAGTGAGCTATTAAGGAGAAGGAAGGCCAAAATTATTGAAGGCTTGGAGACTGAAGCTTTGATGCGAGAATGGGGATTAAATGAAAAGGACTTTCGGAATTCTCCTCGTACCTTCTCTGGTGGATTTGGTAGTCCAATCGAGCTCCCCCTTGAAGAACCACTCCTACCTCCACTCGGAGAAGGCTTTGGTCCTTATGTTCGGTTGAAGGGTGGAGGCATTTTGCAGTCTATGAATCCTTCACTTTTCAGAAATGCTAAAAATGGTGGGAACTTGGTCATTCAAATTTCTAATCCAGTTGTTATACCGGCAGTTATGGGTTATGATGTTATCGAGATAATGCAGCATCTGGCATTGGTTGGAGATACGCTGCATGAGTGGGTGAATAAACTAATGCCTTTGGAAGATATTACGGGGAAGACAATACAACAAGTAGCCTGGGAGGCAGCAGCCGTGGCACCAAACATAGTTGTGTCTGAGAGGTTTGTGAGCACAACAATCACGTTGATTTCTGAAGCATTGTGATTTCAAACATTTCTCTATTTGTTGACTTACTTCTCCTTCTCGTTTCAGGTTTGAGCAGATTTTATATGGTGGGAGGCAGGATGAAGGATTTCCTTCTAGTTGGAGTTGTAATAACCTGAGTTCCGCTGAATTGGGAGGTAGTGAGATGGGGTCAGACTATGTATCTATAGAATATCTTGCCCCTTTGGCTATGGAAAAAATTGAAGCTCTCTCATTGGAAGGGTTAAGAATCCAGTCCCGCATGTCAAGTGGAGAGGCACCTTCAAGTATATATCCTCAGTCTGGAGGTTTGCAGCTATGCGGTTTTGGAGACCGTGTTGTTGATACTGAGGGATTAATCACTCTGTCTTTACCATTGGACGAGTGGCTGAGGCTAGATGCTAAAATCATTAGTGATGAAGATCAAAACAGCAGAGAGCGACTGTTGAAAATCCTTGCTGCTCATCATGCCAAGTACACAGATTTGGTCGATGGAAATTTGACACAAGAAACGAACTGCAGTGGTTTATCCGGCAGGAAGTGTGGACTTTTGGGGGACAACCTCACAATTGCTCTCACGGTGCAGCTTAGAGATCCCTTTCGCAACTATGAACCAGTGGGTGTTCCAATGCTTGCTCTAATTCAAGTGGAGAGAGTTTTAGCCAATTTAATGCCGGAGGTGTCAAGTGTGCTGTTAAACGATAGCAAAGAGAACGAACACGATGAGCCAGTCTTTGAGGAGTATGGCGACAAGATTAAAGGGGAGACCAGTGAAGGAGATGAAGGATGCAACCCTCAGTTTAAAATCATCGACGTCCATCTTGCAGGAGTGGATACTGCGCCTGGAAACAGGCGGCTTTGGGGTACCACAACGCAACTGCAGTCTGGCTCCCGATGGTTGCTTGGCGCTGGCATGGGTAAGACCGCTAGTTTTCCACTTTCAAACTCGAAAGCCATTGTAAGACCATCCTCACTGGTTTCATCAAAGAAGCATAGGGATTTTTTATGGAGCGTTTCCTCTCATTTTCGAGGAACAGGAGCTACCTGGAAGGATTCGATACCTCCACACGTTCGAAACCCGAATGTTGTATTTCCGAATGAAAGCATCAAACCACACGTAAACCTGTAATATTCAAAGCTGAAACTTCTTGTGTAAATCATCCTGCTATTTTACTTGAAAATATATTTTATCTTCTCTTTTTCATTGAATAAATGCTGCTGTTGGTATTTTGACTTAGTAGACTGTTGGAGGTTTTTATTTTGTACAAATGATATTATACTTTTAACGAATCTCAACTGGGTGCGGAATTCGAACTTGAACACAGAGAGAATTATATCCACTCTAGCCAAAGTGATTACACTGCCGTTGACTGTTTGTTTGGTTAGGAGAAAGTTTCATGTCATTTCCCTCTTCAGTTATACACTATGGAATTGAGCCTCTTTTGAGTGCTCCGGAGTACTCCGTACACTGGTTGTTTTAACCGTTAGATTTTTATTTTTATTTTTTTAAACAAAGATCTAACGGTTAAAACACCTGGAGTATGGAGTATTCCATACTCTGGGGTGTCCTAGAAAGTCCTCTTACTAGAAACATCTAAATGGCAACTTTTCTGATGTCCACAACACAACTCATATATGGACAAAATGTCCGATCTTTATTAAAGGAAATACTATGGATATGGTGTCTATAACATTAATAGCTAACACGTCAATATCAAAATGTATCGACAGACGTTTTGCATAGAAAATTTCTAGTCCATTACATTAGTTTATATATAATCTTCATAACAGATATGGCAGTCTTTGTTCAAATCAATTGATGGACAAATATTTGGAAAAAAAAAACTCCTAGTGCCTGAAGTGTTATTGAAATACAAGTCACATTACTAAGGCTTTGTCAACCAAATAAGACTGCATGTAACACATGAGGTAAACTCTCCTTTCAAACCCTAAACTCCAAACTCCAAAAAATGCTAAAAAATTAGAGGCCTGGATGGGTATGGACTCCCTCATAAGTTGTAATTACAAACCTTGGATCCTCTCTATCTCTTTCAACTCTTTTTTTCACCGGGCACCCTTCAACTGAACACTTGTAGTAATTCCTGCAATCAAACATAACATCATCAGATCAAATACGTCTAAACATCTCTAAACGTTACATCTATATAGCATATGTAGGTCATGCAAGTCGGCCAGAGCAGTGTGTCCGCTGCTTTACATGCATATGAGTTTGAATCCCTTTTGATAGATTAGGATAGTTTAGACTATTGTTTGTAACTTTGTATACAAAAAGGAACACATATGTATTCGATTTGGTTAATTGTGCTTTTACTCTCTGCATGGAGGTTTTTTTACCTTGGATTAGGGCTGTTCTTCACCATCTTTTTACCATACTTCCTCCACTTGAACCCATCATCCAATATTTCAATCTCTGATTTTGTTTTGAATGCAACTCTCTCTCTAACTTCCTGTCTCTCTCGGCTGCTTCCATTCTCTCCTCCTAACACACACAAAAAATAGATAAAAAACAAGAAATACAATTGGAGCTAGAAATGCATTAGAACAAATATATGTATGTGTGTGTGTGTATAAATGTTTATATGCTTACTGCTAGTAGACCCTCCAGGTTGGCTGCTCCTTGCACCAGACTCGTCAACTTCAATTGCTCGAAAACCCGAATTCTGGACAGAAAACTCAGAAGCCACGGAGCTCGGATCTTCATCCAGCCACTCGCCGATCATCAAGTACTCCGAAAACTCAAAATTCGAGTTGTCGGAAAAGTCATTAGTCTCAGGTGACTCTACTGACCTGAAGTTGCCACTAGACATTTAGGTACCAAAAAGTATGATCAAACTCAACGTTGGTCATGACCTATATATATGATCTCTCTCCATGGTTCGAAAAGGAGGAGGTTTCATTGTGACCTTCCTTTGCAATGAAAGGAAGCTTCAAAGCTGATGCTAAGTAGAGTGCCACATAGACAGTGATAGGCATTTTTTAATCTAAAATGAACTAAAATTCTATGATGTTTCGGAGTTATATTTCCATTTTTTAATCATTAGATTTTTTTTTTATTGTAAATTTAATTAAAGTTCTAACGGTTTAAAAACACAAGAATATAAAATACTCCGAAATATATTAAAAAATCCTTGAAATAAAATCCAAAAGAAAAATGCATTGAGGACAGTATAGTTTGTGGAACTTGCCAAAGGAGGACTTGGGGGACGACTTTGTAACTTGATCTCGTGCTTAGACCAAATCCCAATCCCTTCCCATTTGACGAAAATAAATAATAATACAAGTCAATTGTGAAGGTGATTTGACATCAGTGCACCTCATGAGATACTATGAGGCTGAGATGAAATGGGTACGTGTATAAGTCATTGAGCTAACGTCATTAAGTACCATCCTTACGTTGAAAATTGAGAGATTTTATTTTTGGACGCTCGAATAAGGTACTTTATAAGAGAATTATAGACGAAAAATAAGGTACTTTGTACGTATAGTTGAATAATTACGTGGTCCTCATGACTTTCTCCTTATTACTCATGAGCTTTGAGAATGTTTGTGCGAATAAAATGTTTCCATTACAAGTATTTACCTTTGATTACCACGTTGTCTTGACATTTGAACTCAAAAATTTCTCCCCACGATTGCTCACGATTTCTTGGAATGCTTATGAAGAAGTAGTTGCCAAGAAGCATTTTTAAATTAATTGTGTGAAAGCCTAAAAGCGCAAGAATTGGTTATTATTTTATGTTACATGTCCCACAACTATATAACCAAATAACACCACCGCATATCATGCACATGAAAAAGAGCTGAGAAATTTGGCATGTTATGTTCCACTTGTTTCATCTGTTAGTTTAATTTCACTGTCGCACTAAACTGCGAAAAGCATTAACCCTGTCCTTACGTTGACGTTGCTTCTGTGATTTGGAGTGCACATGGGCTCTGTACAACCCTACCTTAAGGAATGAAGCAAGAACTTGACCATGTGAAAAAGCTTGACCAAATAATACTGGCGTAATTGGTACTGCCTTACCAATCAAGTTCCCCTTTATATAAAGAAATTCTTGAGTTCAGATCATCAGATCAGATCACGTAACTGTCCGACTAAAGACACATAGAGTTGAGGTAGTCTCTAAGGGATGCAGTTGATATAAAGGGTGGGCATGACTTGGGTGCTTTTGTGTCTAGATGCAAACGACCATGCAATTTGATCGTCCGGACCCAAGACTTTACCCCTTCTAGGCAATCTTCTCGAGTCTTTCTTCCATACATTGATGTATAACATACGTGTCACTTAATATTATAGTCTAGTTGTATTTTTCTTCATTTGTAAGTGAGATATTTTGTGAATGACGAGTTTGCAACTAATTTATCTTTCTATCCCTCTTAGTGTAAATATATCGTTATATTCAAAAAAGAAAGAGAATGATGAACCCATCAAATCTAACTAGAGTCCTATCCATGGGAGGTGGGACAAGAGTCCAAGTTCTATGAGTTTGCAATGACGTCAACAAGAACTAATTAGACGGTTTGCAATGACGTCAACAAGAACTAATTAGACGATTAGTCTCGGCGCATCACAGTATGTTCAAAGTTGATGGTAGAAGACATCAAAATTAAGATTAGGCCGATTAGGACGGCCGGTAGCCCTTCTATGAAAGGATTAACTTAGGAAGTGTGTGAGTAACTTCCAGATGGCAATGTCAAAGGTCCACCGAGTAAAATTCAGCCTTTTTATAATATAACGGTCTACGAATTAAAAAATTGAAGCCTTACTGCCGTTTGAAACATAAATTCTTTATGTCGTTTTAATACAATTAAGCAAAACTTTTGATACCAATTTGTTTCTTAAAAAAAAAGTTAATGGTGAGATTTAGCGTAACTAATCACGATATGAAAAAAAAAAAAAAACGCAATCCTTTCTTGTGAAAGGAAAAAAAAAATACTAACTATTTCAGTTGGATAGAATAATTAGTCGGTGGATAGTATTGACTAAATTAGTCGGGCGTTTGGTACAGTGTTGGATTAATCTGTCCATCGGATAGTATGTCGGACTATAATAATTTTTCACAAACAAACCAACACATCCCGCAATTTCATCCAACCAAATCCAAACCAATGCATCCCACAATTTCACCCAACTAAATCCAAACGCATCCCACAATTTCACCCAACCAAATCCAAACCAACGCATCCCTCAATTTCACATCAGACAAAAAAAAAACCAGTCATCGACGTCGGGGTAGGTCGTCGTCGTCGTCGGGGTAGGGTTGTCGTCAGGGAACTCGTCTTCAGGCGAGAGAGGGAGGGAGGGAGGAGGAGAGAGAGGGCTGGGTTGGTGGCAAGCTCGGAGGAGAAAGAGGGCTGGGTTGGTGACGAGCTTGGAAGAGAGAGGGAGGAACGAGAGAGAGGGAGACGAGAGCGAGATGCTACTCGACTAATTATTCTGAGGTTTTTGGGAGTATAATTTAGTCGGGTGTGGGGACTATTAAATGGTATGCTCAATTTAATTAGTCGGACGATTATTTTAGTAAAAAGCACACCAAACAACCGGCTCCGTATTATTAGTACTATTTGATGCGCTATACGGCGTACCAAACGAGGGTGCTAACAGTAACAAACTTGTATTATTAGTACTATCCGTGCTTCGAGGCCCTCTCCGAAATTCTCTTCTCCATTCCCTCTTGCATATCGTTTCTTTTCGAACCAATTGCATCAATCTCATCAATAAATACAATTGAAGGGGCGGTTTCATAAGCTTTCGCGACAAGATCACGTATTTTGTCTTCGGATTCACCTAAAGTATTATCAAAAACCAAACTTACTAACAGAGTAGTTCAAACCTCAAAGATACATAATTTCCACTCAATTCATTCACAAACTATATCAAATTCATACCTGAGACACCAGAGACAATCTCGGTGGCAGCTTCATTGGCAATGGCGTGAGCCAACGTAGGCGGACCCGACAGCAGAATCCCCGAAACAGGCTTGCCTCCGAACCACTGATGCAGCTTCCTGTGTTGCAGCATCCTTAAAACCTCCCTCTTCAGCTGCTCTATCTCCTTAATCCCGCCTAAATCACTAAACCTCGGCCCCTCCTCCTTCCCATTCTTCACCTCACCGCCGCCTCTCGAATTCAAACTCTCCGCCTTGTTCGGCAATGCCTCCGAAAGTGACCCGCCATTTTCCACCAAAAATTCTACCTTTGGCTACTACAAGGACGCTCAAATTCCAGATTCTTCCCCTTCCGCTTCGCCGCCGCAGCGCCGTTGTTCAATTCTCTATACCCTTCTCGGAGAATCTTCTTCGTCAAATCAGACTCCGCCTTTCCATTCTTGCTGTACACCGCCCCCTCTTACGGTGCCTCAAATTTGACGACGAAGATGAACGGCCGCCTCTGCTGCTCTCCCGAGTCCTTTTACGGTGCCGCAATTTCTCTACGCCGACAGGGAGTTGGGTTTTGGAGGGCTTAAAGGAGGGCGACTTTAAGGCTTTCTTGACTAACATTAGCAAAGCATCAAGCTGCTTGCGCTTGCAGTCTTCTGGGTAGTCTGTCTGCAGACGGCGGACGATTTCATCCACGTCGGAAGAGTGGAGAGGCTTGCCTTTCATCTTTGCCATGTTTCAAACTTGGGCGCTGTGTATCTATAGGGTTTTAGAGTTTATTACAAATTTGCCCCTATATATTTATCCTTTCTCATCGAGCGACGTCGTTTGTGGAAGAGTTACATATAATATATGCAGTGCTTTCTTGCCGCCCCTTTCTGTGTGTGCTACCGTGAGCGATGGCGCGCCTAAAGCATAAAGCGGCCCCGCCGCCTGCAGCCGCCGATAAATCGGAAAACCGGCGTCGTTTAAACATGGAGAGGTCGGCCTACTTCTCCAGGAGAGAGGCGGCGAAGGTATTGAAACTCGTTCTCCAAGGCGACGCTAAGAAGCGGTCCGTCGGCACCATCAAGTCGCTCGTTTACAGTCCCTCAGTCAGGAACAAGAAAGGCACCTTCGCTTTGGTCTGCCAAACCCTAAAATGTAGGTTCACAACTCTCACCTCATTCAGAAATGCAGTGAAGTTATTTTTATTGGCTTACTTTCTGTTTGGCTGCCCAGAAAATTTGATTTTCCTGCTTTTTATCTGGTTTCAGACCTTCAGATTATCCAAGAGGTCTTGAAGGCTGCCGACGTATTGAATAGCAAATGGAAGGTATTAGAAAATTTCTCTATTATCCATAGAAAGTTTGAATTTTGATTTGAATTTTTAAAATTGTTTAATTTACTTGCATTTTAGGAACTGAAATGCTTACTTTCTGGTGTTTGCAGAAGCAAGACGAGTTAGTTTACATAGTCTCCTACGACATCCTTTTCGGTCAGGTAATTTTCGTTTATAAATTTGAAACAGCATTTGATTTTTGGCTCCTAATTTTGTGCTTGTGGTAATTTTTGATATGAACTGTGAATTTGAATATATGTAGGTGAGTTCATCGGCTGTTGGCGATGCGGAGAAGTTTCTCATGCGTCGCCAAGAAGCTCTGCAGTCCGCTCTGGCTCGGCTTTTGGTGAAGAAAAAAGTGAAGAAAGTTGAAGACTTGATAGCTCTTTATGAAATTCCTGGTGTGTGTGATTTTACAGTGTTCTTAGTTTCCTCCTGTTGTTCCAGCTCTTCAGTTTTATACTACTAGAGTGGAAGTTGAGGAAACAAATTGCTTTGCGTTACAATTTTCATTTCATGAAATCCAAGGGAAATTTAAACTGTTAGGATGTGGACCGATGTTACCTTTCATTCTAACACTATTTTCTGGTTGCAGATATATCAATACCTCGTTATGTTCGAGTAAATTCTCTGAAAATGGATGTTGACACTGCCTTACTTGAATTAAAGAAGCAATTTAAGGTATTTCCTCAAACTTTGACATTAAAGTTCTCGTTAGAATGTAATTAAGTTCAAGTGTGTGTTGCGTATTACACGTTACGAAATTTAGAGGAAGTCTTATTGTGGAATGGGTGAAACATCAGACTAGGCTATCTCTACTGAATTAAACATGTGAAGCCGCAACTCGGATGTTCCCTGTCAATAGCTGATAACCTAATAACAGGTGAATGTGTTGTAGAGACCAATTTTGAACATTGAGAAAAGAATGCGTTGTGTGTTTTGTAATGCGTCTTTCTTCTGTAGTTTCTTCGCCGTGTTACTGAGACAAATTTTTCCTTACATAGGTTCAAAAGGATGACCTGGTTCCTGACTTGTTGGTTCTTCCACCGGGTAGTGATCTTCACGATCATCCTCTAATAAAGGATGGAAGTATTTTTATGCAAGTAAGAATTATCGTAATATTTGTTATTAGTACTTTCCTTATAAAATTTCAACCAACCTTGACGTTGCCTTTATGTTCTGTTCTTATTTGTTGAAGGATGATGTAGAAAAATTGTCTTAACCGTGAAGGATCCATTTATCTTTTATCTGCGTGAGTTATGTTCTAATCATTTGTTCAACAGGGAAAGGCAAGCTCTATGGTGGCTGCAGCCCTTGCTCCAAAACCAGGATGGGAGGTCGGTAAAGTTCGTTTAATATTTTGCGTATGTTGTATTGAAGTTTTGATTTTGGGATTATGCAACAGTTTACGCCATATTAAATCTGATTTCCTTTGAAGGTTCTTGATGCATGCTCGGCTCCTGGAAACAAATCTGTACACCTTGCAGCCCTTATGAGAGGAAAGGGAAAAGTCATAGCATGTGAGCTGAATGAAGAAAGGGTTAAACGTTTAAAAGAGACTATCAGACTCTCTGGTGCTTCTAGTATCCTTCTGCCTTCGTCTTTTTGTTTACTTTCTGTTTATTCTCTTTTTCCTTGTTGAAAATAGTGGAACTACGGCAATCTAACGAGTAATCTGAAATATGATGCATCATTATGGTTACAATGTTTGAAGCGTAGATTATGCCGGTCTCTGATCATATCTTTGCTGTTGTAGCATTAACTTCATATAGTAAGCCATTTGACTTAACCTGGACTTAGATATTAAGGTGGTGCATGGAGATTTCTTAGACTTAAACCCTGAAGATCCTCAATATTCCAAGGTAAGACGACTTAACTTCCAGACTGTCGTTGCTTTTCTCCGCTTGGTTGCAAACTTGCATTTTACAATGTTTCAAATATATCCCTAACAAAATTCAATGTTGCAGGTCCGTGCCATTCTTTTAGATCCTTCCTGCTCTGGATCTGGGACTGCTTCTGCAAGATTGGATCATTTGCTCCCATCTTCTGCTCCAGGTACCTTTTAGATAGCTTCTTATACTTGTAATTGCTGAATTTCACCATGTCGGAAGATGTACAGAAGTCATTCAATTATGCGAGGAAGTTTATTTGGCGTTCTACTTGTATTGGCGGGAATAAGTCAACTACATTCCAAGAACCTTACAGTCTTTGTTTGTGCAGAATTGGGGACTGATTAAAAATCTTTTTTTTTTCCTAAAAATACGTAGGTCAGGGTTCCGATTTTGCCAGCACAGAAAGACTTAACAAGCTCGCCGCTTTTCAGAGAAAAGCTCTGGCTCATGCTTTATCTTGTAAGTTTGTTTTTCTGCATCAGTTGTTTACCTTAGGGTTTTTGTTTTCCATAATTCCCAAGACTCAATAATTCAAGGGTGACTTTTTTTTTTATCCAAACTCGTCGAAGACAGGAAAAATGTGGAAAAAAGACGTTTCTGAATCCCTAAATCGTAGCCAAAACTTGATCCTTTTTACCCAGTAGTTACTCAGTTATAGATATCTGTTGCTTGCTTTGTTCTATTCGGTTAATAATCTGATTTATTTCAATGATATAAATCGATGTGTACTGCTTTCGCCAGTTCCGGAAGTAGAGAGAGTTGTTTACAGCACATGCTCTGTAAACCAAGTTGAAAACGAAGATGTCGTTAAATCTGTGCTACCACTTGCTGCATCCAATGGTTTCCAACTAGAAACTCCCTTTCCGAAATGGCACCGCCGTGGTCTCCCAGTTGTCGAGGGCGGTAAGTAGCATCCTTAAATCTTGACAAAGATGTGACAAAAATGGTCAGATATTGGTATCTCAATCACCACTGTTTTCTTGCCTTGCAGCCGAATGCTTGATTCGGACCGATCCCAAGGAGGACAAAGAAGGCTTCTTCATCGCTCTGTTTTCCCGGAGCTCCGGCAACCAATCAGAGACACCTAACGGAAGCCGCAGAGACACCAACGGAGCCGCGAAGAAGCAGAGCAATTATGCAGTATCCCATCTCAATCTGTTTAAAATGTTGACACATGCACAACGGATGATGCGTAATAATTCTACCCACACTCATAGTCATTGCCATTGTTGTTAAATGGTATGACCTCTGTTTCTGTCAAGCACCATTTTTGCATTTCCATTCCAACAGTTGAGACATGAACTAAGTCTACGATTCTGTTCTTCATATAATGCTCGATTATTCGCGATATTTGTTCCGCTAATCGCAATTTTTTGCAGATTTTGTGAAAGACACCAACAAAAATAGATAGAGAAATTGAAGTAGGTACTAATACATAATATGCTTCATTGATCTGAAAAACCAAATATGCTTAGAACACCAGAACACAAACAAAACCCACAACACACATTCAGAAAATACCAAATGAAGCCCTAAAATCTTTTCTCCCAAACCCTTACATTTTTATTCTCATAACCCAAATCACAGAAAAGGCTCTCTCAAGTCTCAAGCAATCTTCACCTCGATTGTCTTCGGCTTCTTTGGCTCCGGTGGCGGCAGCTTCTCCACCGTCACAGTCAAAACCCCATCCTGGCAAACAGCAGAAATCGCATCCACATTCGCATTCTCCGGCAACACAAACCTCCTCATGAACTTGCCGACCCTCCTCTCCATCCTCACGTACTTAGCCCCTTCCTTCTCCTCCTCCCGCTTCCTCTCGCCGCTGATCATAAGCACATTGTCGTCCTCCACCTGGACCTTAATGTCCCCGGACTTCAATCCCGGCATGTCCACCACGAACACGTAGGAGTTCGGGTACTCCTTGACGTCGGCCGGCGTGGCGGCCATCGCCTTGGCGTCGCGGACGTAGGTCCGGGTGGGGGCGTTGACGGACTTCTCGGCGTCGTCGGCGGCGTCTATGATGTGCTGCAGTGTGGAGAAGAGTGGGGCATCCAAACCGGGGATTCTGATGTCCATTGTTCTTCGCTTCTTGGCGGGTGGAATTTTCTCTTTTCGGTGTTGATTTGAAGGCTTTTGTGAATTTATGAGTGGGATTTTTTACCGCTGTGATGATGGAGTGGTGGTGGTGGTTATGGGTATTTATAAGAGGAGTAGAGGGAGGACGGGGTTTAGCGGGAAGACGAAAAGGAAGGTTCTGGAGACTTGTGGAACGGAGTAAGGGGGTTCCAGTAGGTTCCGTTTAATTCTTCTGTGAGCGTCTAGAACTTTTTGGAAGGTTTTAGTAGAGGCAGGGCCTATTTAGTCATTTACCAGATTTTTTGGAAAAAGAACCTAAAAGGAAATCAACTAAATTAAAAGATTATTTTGTTATATAAGAAATCAAAAAACAAAAATTTTAATTTTAATCGCCACTCTAGTGGTATTTTTCTTTTTCGATCAGTAACTCTCGAGGTAATTTTCAGGTGCAAATTACGTTTTTTTTTTGGTCAGACAGATTCAAAAAACATTATACATAGACATATTTTTTACCTTACCATCATAAATAGTACTGAATTATATGTCAGCAATTCACCCGAGTAATAAGATGAAAAACGAGTGTACGTAGGAAAATTATCACTTCCCTTCCCTAATATCCCTAATATGAGTGGATAATTAAGGACACTTATTTTATATTGTAATTAACGTAACGTGTATTGGCACACAAACACCTAATTAAGGACACTAATTTTATATTGTAATTTCACATACCAAATGAGATGGCACTTTACATCCATATTCAAAAAGGAAGATTACAATATATACCAAAAGTTAAGACAACACCCACCTTCCTTTCCTTCTTCCTTCCTTATTCTTATTTTTCTTTTTATAAAACACCAAAAAGAAAAACACAACCAAAACATACCAAAAAAAACCAAATAACACGATGCATATATACTTTATTTACATATATATACCACAACTACTAGTGAGTAGTAGCCTCCCGTAAACTGATCATGCAGTGCCATCAGAGCAAGTTGACCTCCGCTTGCTTGTCAAGCCCTTCAACTTGCCCTTCATACCCACCGGCACCGCGTTGCCCACCGCGTTGCCCGCCTTGCTTGCCATGTTCCCCACCATGCTCACCGCCTTGCCTGCCATGTTCCCCACCTTGCTCACCGCCTTGCCTGCCATGTTCCCCACCTTGCCCACCGCCTTGCCTACCACGTTCCTCTTGGCCACCTTCTTTCCAGCCTTGACCACCTTTGTCTCCCTGGCCACCGCGTTGGCCACCTTGCCCACCGCCTTGCTTGCCACGTTCCTCTTGGCCACCTTCTTTCCAGCCTTGACCACCTTTGTCTCCCTGGCCACCGCTTTGGCCACCTTGCCCACCGCCTTGCTTGCCAATTTCCTCTTGGCTACCTTCTTCGCAGCCTTGACCACCTTTGCCTCCCTGGTCACCGCCTTGTTTGCTGCTTATCTGGATCTGAATAGTCTTGGGCTTCTTCTGCTCTGGCGGCGGCTTCTTCTCTACCGTCACAGTCAGCACCCCATCCTGACACTCAGCCGAAATCCTCTCAATATCGGCGTTGTCCGGCAGCACAAACTTCTTGAGATACTTCCCGAGCCTCCTCTCCATCCTCAAATACTTAATCCCCTGATCCCTTTCGTTCTCTCTCCTCCTCTCCCCGCTCACCACCAGCACGTTACCCTCCTCGATCTCGACATTAATCATATCCGACTTCAGCCCCGGAACATCCGCCACGAAAACGTAGGCGTTTTGAGTCTCCTTCACGTCTGCGGGCGTGGCAGCCATGGCCTTCGCCTCGCGGACATACTTGCGAGACGGGGCCTGGTAGCTCTGTTGGTTCTGCTCGTCGGAGATGTCGAGCAGGTCGTGCAAGGTCTCCAGCAGGCTGGTATCGAAACCCACGTTCCTCAGGCTCATCACCTCCATATTCATGACAACGAAAACGATGATATGATAAAATTCTTTAAAAAATAATGAGTTTTTGTTTGGTGAGTTTTGTGTCAGGGTTTTGGAGATGTTTATATAGAGTTAGAGGGAAAATGTAAAGCGGTGGTGTTTGTGATTATATCGGTAGGTTTTGTCCTGATTCCCTGCTACGTGGGGGGTTGAGATGGAGGTTTGGGTCCACGTGGCACCGTGAGGGCTAATATAAAATTATAAATGCATGAGCAGAAGATGTGGCAAGCCTACTCCGCTCACGTGGAAAGCTATTTTCTCATGCAAGTCCAGAAAAGTTGAGGGATATATATCTGAGTTCCAAAGCTAGTTTCTGCCGCTGGCATGTTCAGTTTAGCATCTTCTTCTTCTTCTTTTCATTTATTTATTTATTTATTATTTATTAAAAACAACATTATCTTCACGAGGTTTTCCCTTACAATATGTCATATCACATGCCTCATGCCTGTATTATACTTTGTGAATTTGGCGAATCGTGATGTCAGTTTCTTGAGCAGCCAAGTTGGAACTGGAGCAAACCTTCATTCTTCAGGTAAAATTTTAATTTCCCTTCATCTGTCCTGGTTTCGGTTTTTTCGCTGTTTACCTTTGTTTGGCTGCTCCTGCTCTTCTTTTGTGGGTTCAAAATCCCCAGACTCAGGCGTGAAGCTGAACTCGAAAGAGAACTCGGTTCTCGAGATCCACAGCAAAAAAAGTTGAATGTACGGTCCTGATCGTAGTTTCTCCAACAATTTGAAAAGTGGTGATACACAGTTGTTGACGATCACCACATTCCTCGCTTTTGCCAGTCATGACATGACAAAGATCTTGGTTTCCCAAATGAACCAAGTATGCCGTCTGCGACCCAGAAACAAATAGAAATGGCGGAGACGCAATCTCCAAGCCCATCAATGTAAAAGGCTTGCTGCTTAGTGCTTACTGAATACACGATGCCACCGTCATCAGCTTCATCCATCTGAAAGGAGTATGCTACAATCTTGTCCTTTTGAAGGAGAGATAAGGCATAGATAGTGTCGCCCGCAACCACAGCCCTCTCTTGGAAAGGAATATAGGTAGAAGTGTTAAATTTCGATTGCCCCCACTCTTTTCTTCTCAAATGGAAAGCAAAGACTTGGGACCGGGAATGCTCGAGGTCAAACATTGAAACCAAATAACGTCATAACAAACTGCATAACCAACAATATCCATACACGAAATACCCTCCCCATAAAATGAAAAAGAAGGCATTTCCTCCGAAACATCATATCAGGATCGTGTCTCTCAACGGATGGACTTCAAATCCATGGCCAGCATCTCGGCGATGCAAGATAATAAAGTTCCCATACGCAGAAACAACAGTTCCCATCGGCTTAGAAGCCATGGGAGGACTGCGTGGAACCATCTAGTATTTATGTCAGAACTACATCCGTGAAATCTCTCGCTGGCCCTGCATTCGCGTATACATGGAAGTATATATAATTTGGAGTCGGGGGGCTTGAAAATCCTTACCCTCGGAATGTAACAAAAATCAGGATGCTTAAGACCATGAGGGAACTCATGAAACGGTTCAAGTAGTGGGGGTTCATGAGTATTCGTGACTCCTCCTCCTCTGCCCATGTCGTCTTCTGCTCCTAGTTTGAGTTTTACTTGATATAATGCTCAGAGTAGTACTGGGCTACCTCCAAAAGTTACCACTAAAAACAAAGATCTGTCTTCTCCTGTTTTAAGGTCATTGACACGGGCAAGTTAGGGCTTCGACTTCGACTGGGGATGTCTGCTGGGTGAAACTGTTGTGGCTTAGAAAGACTTCACTACTTTGGAGATGTTTATCTCACAAAGAAGAATGTAACGTAGCGGAAATTTGATAGGCAAGAGAAAGAAAGAACACTCAAGGTAATACAAAAATTTTACTCTCACACAAACTAATACAAGAGGAAACACTCAAACGCTCTTAGAAGCTTTGCTGCTTCTTCTTACTTCTCACTTGGCACTCTTACTTCTTACTACTTGCACTCTTAGTTGTTGTATCACATAGCTTAGCACCTCACCTATTTATAGGCAAGATTTGCCAACTTTGACATTGCTAGAACTTTCTAGCTAATGCTTAACAACCACACAATTTTACAAGATTCTAGATTTTTCTACAAAAATCCTTAGATATTTATGCATGCATTCCACCAACTTGAATTTGCTAGAACTCTCTAGCATGTGCATGGATCTTTCTTTGTGTATGGGCCGGATCACTTCTCTTGGGCCAATACAAGATTATCATTCAACATCCCCCCTTAATCTTGTCTTGTGACGCCGATTGATTTCCTCAGTCTGACAAAGTCTTCTTGTTTGAGTGGCTTGGTGAATATGTCGGCGACTTGGTCTTGAGACTTCACATATTCCACTTGCACATCCTTTCTTGCAATGCACTCTCTTATGTAGTGATAACGGGTATCTATGTGCTTGCTCCTGTCATGGAACACCGGATTCTTTGCTAGAGCTATTGCAGACTTGTTGTCGACACAGATCTCTGTTGGCTCTTCTTGTGGCATGCTTAATTCCTTCAGCAAGTTTCTCAGCCAAATTGCATGACAGACGCATGCGGTAGCAGCTACGTATTCAGCTTCACAGGTAGATAGTGTGACAATCGGTTGCTTCTTCGACATCCATGTGAATGCAGTGTCTCCCATGAAGAACACAAATCCAGTGGTGCTTTTTCTATCGTCGGAATCTCCTGCCCAATCACTATCGCTATATCCAGCAAGCTTGTAGTTATTAGAGCTTCAATAGAACAAGCCAAAGTTAAGAGTACCTTTAAGGTATCGAAGAATTCTTTTGGCTGTCTTCAAATGTGTAGTTGTGGGATTCTCCATGTAGCGACTGACTAATCCGACGGCATAGAGAATATCTGGTCTTGTGCAAGTCAAGTAGCGCAAGCTTCCAACTAGACTTTTGAAAAATGTTGGATCTACCTTTTCTCCTTTGTCATGCTTGGTTAGTTTGACTCCGTACTCCACTGGCGTGCTTATGGGCTTGCAGTCGTCCATTTTGAACTTTTTCAGTATCTCCTTTGTGTAGCTTTCTTGGGAGATGAAAATGCCTTCTTCATTTTGCTTGACTTCAATGCCTAGGTAGTATGCCATCAGCCCGATGTCAGTCATCTCGAATTCTTTGGTCATCACTCTCTTGAACTCTTCAAACATGCTTGGATTACTCCCAGTGAAGATTAGATCATCCACATATAAGCACACAATCAAAATATCTCCATCTTTGACTTTGATGTAGAGAGCATGTTCATGAGGGCACTTGATGAAGTTGTTCTCTTGAAAGTACTTGTCGATGAGACTGTTCCATGCTCGTGGTGCTTGTTTTAACCCATATAGGGATTTCTTTAGCTTCAGAACTTTGTCTTCATGCCCTTTGATTTCATAGCCTGACGGTTGCTGAATGTAGACTTCTTCTTCAAGGACTCCATTTAGAAAAGCGGACTTCACATCCATTTGTTGAATCTTCCATTTGTTTTGAGCTGCCAAAGAGATTAGTAATCGTATAGTTTCCAAACGAGCAACAGGTGCAAATACCTCATCATAGTCGATTCCGGCTCTTTGACTATAGCCTTTCGCCACTAGTTTCGCCTTGTATCTTTCAACCTCTCCTTTGGCATTTTTCTTTGTCTTGTACACCCACTTGACTCCAATGGCTTTGTGTCCTTTCGGAAGATTAGCGAGTTCCCATGTATCATTTTTCTGGATTGCTTCGATTTCTTCATCCATTGCTTTCCTCCACTTAGTATCTTGCACTGCTTCTTGGAAGTTGACTGGTTCACAATCAGCAAAGAGACAGAAAAGTGTAGGATTATCAAGTCTTTCAGCTACTTCATAGAGATCTCGTATACTTCTTGTGCGTGGTACTTCTCTTTCATTTAGACTTCCACTTGACGATGCTAATGCTGTTAAATTACCATGATTGGTTGATATTGGTGAAGCAGGTGGAGTAGTGGATTCTTGTTGAACCTCTCTTGCTTGCTTCATCATCCCTTGTTCATTCTCTTCTTCAAATTGAGGAAAGAAGTGAAGATCACCTGCATGCGGGCCAAAATCCCATTCTTCTTCTTCATCGAACGTCACGTCTCGACTGATCACCGTCTTCCCATTGTTCGGATTATACAGCTTATAGCCTTTTGAATTTGAATCATATCCAATGAAGATGAACTTCTCACTTTTATCGTCGAGTTTCGTTCTCCTCTCGTCTGGTACATGTACATGGGCTATGCTTCCAAAGACTCTTAGATGAGAAATACCTGGTTTTCTTCCACTCCATGCTTCTTGCGGAGTCTTTCCCCACACACTTCTTGTTGGAGACCTATTGGATAGGTAGACAGCACATGCTACAGCTTCTGCCCATAACTCCTTAGGCAATCTCTTACTTTTGAGCATACTTCGAGCCATGTCGAGGATAGTTCGATTTTTTCTTTCCGCCACACCATTTTGTTGTGGAGATCTTGGAACTGTCAAAGGTCGACGAATTCCATTGGCTTCACAGAATTCTTGAAATTCCTTCGAAGTGAATTCTCCTCCTCGATCAGATCTCATGGCTTTGATCTTGCAACCACTCTCATTTTCTACAGCGGCTTTGAACTTCTTAAATACTCCAAAGACTTCTGATTTCTGCTTCAGGAAATATACCCAGGTTTTTCTTGAAAAATCATCAATGAAGAGAAGGAAGTAATTATTTTTACCCAAAGAGCTTGGTTTTATTGGACCGCACACATCGGTGTGAATGAGCTCGAGTGGCTTCTGGGCTCTTGTGGTTGACTCCTTTGGAAAGCTTTTCCTGAACTGTTTCCCAAGTAAACATCCTTCACAAACTTGATCAGGGTGACTGATGCATGGTAAGCCTCTCACCATCTCCTTCTTAGATAATAGCTCCAATCCCCCAAAGTTTAGATGCCCAAAACGAAGATGCCAAAGCCAAGATATGTCTTTGTAACATATCTTGAGACATTTTGCAACATCGTTTTGAATGTTCATGGGAAACATCCTATTCTTTGACATTTTCGCCTTGGCAATTAATCTTCCTTTGTCATCTCTAAGAAAAAGGATATAATTTTTTGTATGAAAATCATAACCTTTTTCTAAGAGTTGACCCAAACTCAAAATGTTGCTTTTCATATTGGGCACGTAGTAGACATTTGAAATTAATTGGTGACCACCATTTTTCAGGGGAATAAGGATGTTACCTTTTCCTTTTACGGGTATTCTGGATTCGTCTCCAAAAGAAACGTTGCCACTCACTGATTCTTTGAGCTCTACGAACATGCTTCTTCTTCCGCACATGTGGTTGCTGGCGCCGGTGTCAAGGTACCATGTATAGTCTTGGTCTCCATCATTATTGCTGCATGCTAGTAACACAATGCCATTCTCTTCTTTCTCTTCTTTCACATAATTGACCTTCTCATCAAGTCTGCTGTTTGGAGCTCTACATTCCCAAGCATAATGCCCGAACTTTTGACAATTGTAGCATTGAACTTGAGATTTTGCATACCTCAAGTTTGAGTGTCCTCTCCCACGACCTTTTGTTGAGCTTTCTCCTCTTTCGTAGGGCTGGGTTCGGTTCCATTCGGTTCGGTTTTTGGCCAAAACCGAAACCAAACCGAAATTACTGTTCGGTTCGGTTTGAATTCGGTTCGGTTTTTTCCGGTTCGGTTTTTTTTTTTTTTTTTACGAAAATTCTTTTGTTTTTAAAAAAAAAAAATTTGATCAACCAATGATTATACAAAGCCAACCAAACAAATAGACGAAAGACATACATATTAAATCATCAAGAGTTAATTCTAATAAGTAGGAAAATTAGGAAAAATTAGTTCCAATTATTGATTGGCAACCATGTATTATGGGCTGGAAGGAGAATCAAAATAACAAATTTAAAACATTGGTTTGGATAATCATACCCTAGAAACCTTACAATTCTAATCAATAGAAAAGGACCTAACCATTAAAATCCAACAAATCAATACAAAAAATCTCAATACTTCAGATACTAGAACAAGACCAGTTCTCAGATCCCAAATAAAATACAAAAAACCCATCAACCCAAATAAAATTACACTATTCAATCACTACCCAAATAAAAGAGAGGGTAGTCTAGGGTTAATATAGGGAATAAGGCTTTTTAAATGTTTGGGGGCCTATTAAGCTTGTGTTGAAATTGGACTAATATTTGGAATTGGGCTTGAAAAATTAATACCCAATAAATAATAAATAAATAAAATATTAATTTATATTTATTCGGTTCGGTTCGGTTCGGTTTTTTGTACTTCGATTCGATTTTTTTTCGGTTCGGTTTTTTTCGGCCTCGGTTCGGTGTTCGGTTCGGTTTTTTTCGGTTTTCGGTTTTTCGAACCCACCCCTACTCTTTCGTAATTTCTATGATTGTTGAAGTTCCAACCACGTCCACGCCCATGTCCTCGTCCGCGACCTCGGCCACGACTTCTTCCATACTGGCTTCTCTCGTTGTCGAAGCTTTCTTCTTTCTTCTTTGGCTGAACATGCGTCTTGAGGAGCTGCTCATCATTCCCTTGCCTCTTCTTATGTTTCTCTTCATATGCTTGTAGCGAACCCATTAATTGCTCTATACTAATTTCTTCCAAGTTTTTTGTTTCTTCAATCGTCACGACAATGTGCTCGAATTTGGGGTCCAACGAGCGTAGTATCTTCTCCATAATTCTAACATCTTCCAACTTTTCACCGTTTCTTTTTAATTGATTGGAAACGGCTAAGACTCTTGAAAAATAATCGGAGATTGATTCAGACCCTTTCATTTGTAGAGATTCGAACTCACCTCTTAATACTTGAAGACGAACCTTTTTCACTTGTTCGGCTCCTTTGTAAGAGGTTTGAAGCTTCTCCCATGCTTGCTTGGCGGAGGTTGCACTCGAGACCTTCTCAAAGCCATTGTCATCTAATGCTTGGTAGATGAGGTAGAGAGCCTTCTTGTCTCTCTTTCTTGAATCTTTCAAACTCTCCTTCTGGGATTGGGACAGAGTAGCTTCATCTTCTGGCTCAGTGTAGCCTTTCTCCACGACTTCCCAAACATCATGTGCTCCCAAAAGGGCCTTCATTTTGATACTCCAATTATCAAAGTTGTTGTTGTTGAGCATTGGAACTTGGAAGGATGCCATTGCGTTGCTAGCCATGGCTTTGATACCACTCTGTTGTGGCTTAGAAAGACTTCATTACTTTGGAGATGTTTATCTCACAAAGAAGAATGTAACGTAGCGAAAATTTGATAGGCAAGAGAAAGAAAGAACACTCAAGGTAATACAAAAATTTTACTCTCACACAAACTAATACAAGAGGAAACACTCAAACGCTCTTAGAAGCTTTGTTGCTTCTTCTTACTTCTCACTTGGCACTCTTACTTCTTACTACTTGCACTCTTAGTTGTTGTATCACATAGCTTAGCACCTCACCTATTTATAGACAAGGTTTGCCAACTTTGACATTGCTAGAACTTTCTAGCTAATGCTTAACAACCACACAATTTTACAAGATTCTAGATTTTTCTACAAAAATCCTTAGATATTTATGCATGCATTCCACCAACTTGAATTTGCTAGAACTCTCTAGCATGTGCATGGATCTTTCTTTGTGTATGGGCCGAATCACTTCTCTTGGGCCAAGACAAGATTATCATTCAACAGAAACCTCTCCAGCCATGATAGATAAGCGGCCAGAAAGGCTGATGTTCGGTCACGATCACTGACTCGTTTTTCACGGAGCTCTTCCAGCAGTAATTGGGTTTCCTCCAGTTAGGAGATAATGGCTTCTACATAATTCTGGAACTCCGGTGACTCGTCCTCGTCATCTTGGCATGCAGGTTCCGGCGGGCTGTGCAAATTGGGCAATCATTTTGACCCGCCATGAATATTGCGCGGATATGATACCAGGTGATGGGCGTTTGCTATTGAAATTTAGTTTTAAATCCCAAACGCAAGGGTGGTTTTAGGGCTCCTCCTAATCCTCCTCCCAGTTTAGCATCATCGAATGTTCTACAGAATACAAATATATATATGTATATATATATAGATTAATAAGGCATGTCAATGATGTCATGTCACATGCATCCACAACGTCTAAGACACTTAAGGTATATTAGTTTAGAATTTTCACACTTTTTTTGTCCTTTTCATTTGACACAGAAATAAACTGGAGTATTTTTTTAGTCAAAGAAATAATCAGAATCAATATACCCCAAATTAATTTGGGACCATCTGGGACCATTGAATGATACGTTTTTTCCACCGAAAATCACTTTTTCAGTTTTGCCTAACATAAAGAATGACATATATACAATCGCTTAATATGTGGGATTGCTCAAGGTTTGCTTAATAAGTAGCATGTCCTTCTCCCAATTGATGTACTTCATGCAACGCTTAACCCTGTTTCATAGCTTGAAACTTAGAAACAGAGAGTAGAAAACTTGTTCTTGACAAGGATTTATAATCTTGTTTGATTCAGGTTGATGGTGTCTTAGCCCTTAATGTGCGTGGTTTTGCTTTTGTTGGATTTTGTCTAGTCTTTCACACTCCAATAAAGAGAGTATCATATGCTTCATTGATATAAACTTGAGAAATTATCATATGATGATAAATGTACCAATAATGTCAATAAAAAACTTTCCGATCATATTATCTAATCAAATATCATATATACATTTATCAAGTGAAACAATGTCCTTGTTATTCTCAAGTGAAACAACATTGTAGTCATTCATTTATATTACGTACACTATTATTACATTTTTATAGGGGGAGTTTTAATGAAAATGACAATTTTAAACTTTTTCTTAACCAAAAGCACCCTAATAACTTTCTTTAATAAAAAGGATAAAAATTTTAATCAAAAGGACAAACTTTACCACAACATGACAAAAAACAAAAAGGCTTACATGTTGGAAGCAAAGCCCAATATGCAAGCTATAATTTTTTTTCCCAATTTGCCCATGACAAAATTCAAACTTTTTTAGCCCAAATCTATCACTTTTTAATTACGAAAATGTCATTGAAACTTTTATTATTTACAAATATGCCATTAAATCATTAAAATCCAAAGACCACAAGGAAAAAAAAATGAAAAAAAATTAATTTTTTTTTAATAATTAGCCCAATACTCCTGATTATAACATATTTGGTTGGGCGCTTCAAAAATTAAAAAGAATTCAACAAATACACATAACTATTTATATATTATGCCAACTATTTCTAAAAGTATGTACCGACTGTTTCTAAAACCTTCATGTCCAAACTATTTCTAAAAGTATGTACCGACTGTTTGGACATTATTTCTAAAAATAGTGTCACTGTTTCTAGAAATAATGTCACTGCTTCTAAAAATAGTGTCATTATTTCTAGAAAGTCACAGTTTCTAGAAATAGTGGTCACTATTTCTAGAAATAGTGGTCACCATTTCTAGAAATAGTGGTCACCATTTCTAGAAATAGTGGTCACCATTTCTAGAAATAGTGCGAAACGGTGTTGTCAACTCGCGCAGATCCGTTTCCAAGTCCTTTATAATCCAACAAGTTTAACGGAGATCATAGATAACTAAAATTAAATTAGAGATCAGTCATTGACATTAAATATTTTTTCTGGCCTACACAAAATTTTCAGTAAATTTTGTTATCAGATTGCTGGTCTTAGGGCATCACTAGCCAGGAAAGAGAAGGAAGCTGAATGCAATCAACACCCAGTCTCTGGCAGCTCTGATAAGTACAGGACGAAAGCTAGTGAGCTGTCACCATTTCATTCTAACCATTAGGGGACATGATGAGAGATCAGAATGGTTGCCGGACACCAATGATCAATGTAGGCAAAATCAAGGTAAGTCTAAGCTTTTGTTGTGCTTCTGAAGGATGCCATAATTTTAGTAATGTCAGTAGATGTCATGCCAAATTTTGAGTTTGATGCCTCATTCTTCTGGCATGCCTTGTATTTTCTGGCCTGTTTTCAATAGTCATTTAGTTAGTATGTTCTAATCGTTGTGAACTTAGCGCTCTTGTTTGATGTCTTGCTTTTGTAGCTTGACGACAATTCTGCTTCGAGGACAAAAAGACAAAGCTTTGATTTTGATGAGCTACTAGGGAATTCATCTCCCTGGCCTACACAAAATTTTCAGTAAATTAAGTCTCTGTTTTTTTTTCTTAAAAACTCTAATTTTTGCTAATCTTCGAACCCAACCTTTTTCCAAATTGCATTTCTCACCCGCCTCAAATCTCTACCTTTCAGAGTCCTCCCAATCCCTTCATGAACAGAAAATGAAGCCCCTCTCATCCTCGCCAAGTACTTATGAGGTGGGACCCTCCCATCTCCGTCGTCGTCGTCTTCATCGTCACCGTAGAAATCTCCACCGCCGTCTTCATCACTTTCCAGCTTCCTCTGCTCTTTGTACCCCTCCTTGAGAATCTTGGACCAGTCCGGAATGTTCATCGGCATCGACGATGACGTCACCACCTTGGCGACTCCACCCTTCTCCGCCATGCTCATGTTCATCACCATCATCTTCCTCCCCATTTTCTTCGACTCTCTGCGGCTGGGAATTGAGCTTTTCTTCGGCTCTGCAACTGGGCTGGATGATGAATTCCATATATCCGCCTGGTCGATCTCAAACCAGCGAGCATCGTTTCCGGTCGCTGAAGCCAATGGACTGGAATATGCAGGCCAAGCACTCGTCGGGGAGATCGGAGATGAAATCGGACGCCATGTCGACGATCTCAGAACATTCCTCGTTGGCCTACAACATCAGGGCGATTGAGGTTGTTGCTACAATTTTTGTTTCTGAATTTAAACAAAAACAGAGAAGAAGGAAGCATGTCAAATAAACAGAGCAAGGTTTCCCGGGCTAAAATCGGAAACTCCGTAAGCTACTTTGCTTGGGCCAGTTTTATTTGGACTGGTTTAATGTTGGACTTGCCTTAACTATTAAATAAAAGTTATTAAGGTGTTTTTGGTTAAGTTTCAAAGTTTTTATGTCATTTTTATTAGTTTTCCCTTTTATAAGAGCGTTGAAGGTTGAAAGGGAGCAGGGCCGGCCCTGTGGGAGTGCAAGTGGTGCACCCACACAGGGCCTTCAATTTTGAAGGGCCCCCGAAATTTTAATGTGTATGTAATATATACAGGTTATGTTATATATATTTTTGTACAGTAAATTAATTGAATTTATGCTTAGCAAAGATAGTTTTTGTAATACAACTTTCACTCGAGGTTGTGGGTTCAAACTCTACTAGTTTGCATGTTTTTTTCTTTTGCAAAATTTTAAGAAAGAAAAAAAAAATCCAAAACAACATCAAAGCTATTTAAACTCAAGACCTTTTTGAAGAAGTTAAAATTTATTTCAAACTCAACTGATTGTATTTAATATATTTATTTCTGCATGAATTAAATTTATATAAATTTAAAAAATCAATCTGTAAGTTTAATTTATACTATTTTTTTTTTCTTAGTAAATGTCTCGATTAAATTTTTGCACAGGACCTTCCGGTCTTTCAAGATACCTCAAAAAACGTACCAGTGGAATTACATTATAGATTCACATATTAAACGACACGACACTATGCATACATATCAAAAAGGAGGATTATGTTACAATATGTACGAATATGCTCAGACCACACCCCAACCTTCCTTTCCTTCTCCTCTTCTTATTTTTGTGAAAACCCAAATAGCAAAAACATAAAAGCTAGACACGGCCAAGGCGTACGATATTACAGAAACAACGCCAAAGAGAACTATGCATGCATGCAGCTTTATTTATATATATATACACACACACACGCACACGCGCGCGCGCGCGCGCACAGACACATCACCACTAGTGAGTAGCGCCATCAAGCAGCTGTGCCATCAGAGCAAGCGGCGCCGCGCTTCTCCGCCATTATTCCCTTCATCTCCTTGCCCGCCATGCCCCCCTTGGACACCGCGTTCACCAGCCTTGTCCGTTATAACTACCTCATCTACTACCATGTACCCTTGACCGCCACCTTGGCCTCCTTGGCCCTGGCGGCCGCCTTGCCATCCTTGACCTCCACCTTGGCGTCCACCTTGCCATTCTTGACCACCACCTTGGCGTCCGCCTTGCCATTCTTGACGACCACCCTGTCCCCCTTGGCCACCACCTTGGCCAACTTTGCTTCCCTGAACGCCGCCTTGACCGCTGCTTATTTGGACTCGAATAGTCTTGGGTTTCTTAGGCTCTGGAGGCGGCCTCTTCTCCACAGTGATTGTCAGCACCCCGTCCAGACACTCGGCCGAAATCTTCTCAATATCCGCATTGTCCGGCAGCACAAACTTCTTCAAATACTTCCCGAGCCTCCTCTCCATCCTCAAATACTTGATCCCCTGATCTTTCTCCTTCTCTCTCCTCCTCTCCCCGCTCACCACCAGCACGTTGTCCTCCTCAATCTTCACATCAATCATATCCGACCTTAGCCCGGGCACATCCACCACGAAAATGTAAGCGTTTTGAGTCTCCTTCACGTCCGCGGGCGTGGCGGCCATGGCCTTGGCCTCGCGGACGTACTGGCGCGAAGGGGTCTGGTGGCTCTGCTGGTTCTGCTCGTCGGAGATGTCGAGCAGGTCGTGCAAGGTCTCCAGAAGGTTGGGGTCGAACCCCATGTTCCTCAGGCTCATCACCTGGCTCATCACCTCCATACTCGTGCAATGAATGAATGACTGAACAAACTAAAGTGGAAAATATGATATGGGATTTTTGTTTGGTGGGGGTTTGTCTAGGGTTTTGGGGAGGTTTATATAGAATGAGGGAAAATATGAAGCGGTGATATCTCTGAAGAAAAATTTGGTGTACGTTTGACAAGTGTTTTTGTGGTGTGTTCTTCACTTGTTTCGTGGAGGGGAGGGATCAGTTGTTTTTGTCTCTGTGGCTGCTACGTGGGAGTTCAGATGGAGGTTTGGGATCCGCGTGGCAGTGCTGTCTGAGCTGATGCAAATGCATGAGCAGAAGATGTGGCAAGCATCCCTCACGTGGATGCATTTTCTGTTTTGCATGCAGTCCAAAATTACTTTAACTTAAGTACTAGATATTTTTGAGAAATAAATATATATAAAAAAGTAATAGATATATGAGTTCCAAGGAAATTTCCTTTCAACATAGATTTCAACATCATAAACGTGACGCCAAATATCATTTTAAGAAGTTAATAGTTCATATAAAAACGTTTCCACATGGTTCATATATAAGAAAATGTTCTCCATAACAAAGATTCAATAGTGAACACATTATAGTATTGTTTGAATATTTTTACTTTGTCAAGATGGATCATCGACTTACTACTAACTACATCAATATAAGAATTAATATAAATTTATTACAAAAGATTTTGATTTAATTTGAGTTGAACCAATCAATACCAAACGTTATTTTAATTTCACCAATTTTTTTGACACGAGATTCTTGTATATTCAACAGACTTAATATGCCTAATGTTCCCTACCACCCTTCACTTTCATATCTTATGTAGATTACCATTCTTTGTTTCAAGGATTTGTCTGATCTTACGATATACAAGGATGAATTTGGCGCACGGGTGTGAAAATGACATGGCTTGGAGCCATTGGTTCAGTGTAAAAGCGGGAGTAGGCTACAATGCTTGCAAGCATTGAATGCTTACACCGATCTCACCATTAAAATGAGGGAGGAGAGAGGAGAGAGGGGGGAAAGGATGGTGAGATCGGTGTGAGCATTCAATGCTTGCGAGCACTGTAGCCAGTCCCGTAAAAGCGACCCAAATCTCACAATTTGTAAGCTCAAGGATTAGCTAGTGTGTGTTTGCAATCGCTGGATATGGTCCAAATAGCCCATGCAAGAGGTATTAGACCCTGTGCAACCCTTGGGTTAAAAAGCTTAAAATTGTAAGCCACATAATTTTAGTCCATAACTCAAAATCAATTTTTTTTTCCTCCATGATCATGGCTTAAAATGGGTAGAAGGAAAAATAAAATAATTGTATGAGAAAAGTTATTTTTGTGTGGATGTTTGAACAAATACATAGGTATTTATAGAGTTTTTGAGATGAAATTTGAGTTAAATAATTTATTTTAATTGTTTTAGCTTTTAGATTTAAATTTGAGCTGTCATATTTTCTTTTTTTTACCGTTAGATATGCTCATATTCGATCACAGTTGTTCAATTAAATGTAATTATAAAAAAAAAAATTTGAATCTGTACCGTTGGATCAAGCAACGGCCCATTGATTTCAACCGTTGGATGTAGGAAAGAGTCGTTGGGCTCCTATTCAACAACCGACAAAGCTGCAGCGCTGGGTCCCAACTGTTGTTAGCCTGTCGTGTGAGAGAAGGTGGACGCGTGAAGTAAGCCGCGCTTCCTTTTTTTCTGGCGCGTCCATGCACATTGTGAGCCCAAAAACGATATGCTGGGCTTATGTCTTGGGTGGAAATCTGGCCCCAGCAAAGGCTTGGGTGAAATATAATGTACTAGCAGAGTACTGTGCTATTTTCTTTTTACGCTCAAGTTTAAATTTTTACCTGATACTAGCATTTGTTTAAAGAAAAAAAATTAGTGAAATATAATCTACTTACCTCCTCAGTTAAAATTTACTTCAATGTACGGATTATAGCGTGATTTTGTCTATTTCTCATCTAAAATCTTGCGCATACAATTCATTTGATGCACCTAAAATTTCAGGACCAACTAATTTAGTGATACCTTCTAATATTCTATTTTTCCATTGGGAGGAAAAAACAAGCCCAAAAGCAAACCTCAACTTTATTCAAACTTCATACGCACATGATAGTTATACAAGCGTTAACTCAAGAGAACACACATTTTTCATTTCTTCCTCAAAAGAAACCAATCAATATTATTACAATATCTACCCGTAGTAAAAGAACAAACCCAAAATTCAGAGTACTGCAATAACCTCATATCTTCAACCTCAAGCAACATTGACCTGGATGGTCTTGGCCCTCTTGGGCTCCGGCGGAGGCAACTTCTCCAACCTCACTGTCAGCACGCCGTCTTGAGACACCGCCGTGATCGCCTCCAAGTTTGCATTCTCCGGCAGCACAAACTTCCTCATGAACTTCCCAACCCTCCTCTCCATCCTCAAATACTTCATCCCATCCTTGCTCTCCTTCTCTTTTTCCCGCCTTCTCTCCCCGCTCACCACCAAAACGTTGTCGTTCTCCACCTGCACTTTAATTTCATTGGCTTTGATTCCAGGCATGTCTACCACAAACGCGTACGAGTTTGGATACTCCACCACGTCCGCTGGGGTGGCCGCCATTGCCTTCGCGTCTCGGACGTACGCCCGAGATGGGTTGTTGCCGTTGCGCGACTTTTCGGGCTCCTGATCGGCCAAGTCCAGCATGTCTTCCAAGATTGTGAAGAAACTGTTTCCCGGGTTTCTCAAATCCATGTCAACGTAAACTGTGTTAGATAATCGGACGATTATTGATTAGTGTGGAAAATGGAGGATTAGAGTGATGTTTTATAGAGTGATTAAGGAAGTAAAGAGAAAATGTGAGAGAATTCTAGAGGATACAAAGAAAAGGTGGAAGGTGTTTGATGATTCCTGTTCTGCCCAGACTGGCGAAGAATGTTCTACCAAGTACGATGCTCGACTTAAAAGTCTTTTTCCGGAGTAATTTTCGGGCTCTTATACTCATAAACATTTTTAATAAAAATATTTTTATAAAAAAACGTAAATTTTTATTAAAATTCTAAGTGCGTCCGAAGTAAAATATACTATTAAAAATGATTTTTAAGAAGGGTAGTGATTTTAACATATCTTTTTTAATCTTTTGCACAATCTCTGTTAATCATGACCGGTGATTTTACTTTAATTATTTAATCTAACAACTACAAAATGTGTGTGAAAAACATTTCGCTTTTTGAAAAGCATAAGTTTTTATTAAAACCCCAAACATATTTCTTCACAATCTTTGTATTTGCTTTTGCAACTCAAAAACAGTTTAAAGTTCAACTGTAAATGTAGTCGACAGTTAGAAGCGCTTTTAGTTGTTAGACAACACCTTTAACGTTTCCTATAGCAGTTCCAAAGTTTTACAAAGCCATTCATCTCTTGTCATAACATGTGCAACTTGTTTTCCAATAATATACTTAAGATTCCCAATAATATACTTAAGATTCGTAAACTAACAACTTTTGTTGTTTCTTTTTTTTGTATTATAACATGTGAATTAATAACATCGCTTCTAACAATCACACTGTCTCACTCAAAAGGTTCTAACAATGGCTCCTGTTACATAGTCTGCAATATGATTTCTCACAGTATATTACAAAGTACACAATATCCAGAATTTGAACCACTCTTTACAGCCAAAAACAATATCAACACATGAGCTTCTTTAAAAAATGAAAGAAAATAATAAAAACACAACAAATACAACTACCTCAAATTCACACTGTAGTAATTAAACTAGTAGTTTTCTTCTAACTTGTTTCCTCATGAAAAATGAAACAAGAACATCCCTACTTTGGAAACAATATATACCGCCCACTGCAACAAGAAGAGCAGCAACTCAAAATTCAACAGCATAATCTTCGTATTCAAATTTCGTCATTGTCATCGTAGTCTATGTAGAGTGAATCATCTATTTCTTTCTCTTCCATGTATCCGTACTTCCTAAGAAGCCAAATGATTACTCGAATCACGTTACCAATGAACACAATCCCCATCAACGCCAGCCATATCAGCACAGAAACTTGAGTCACATAATACAGATAGCTGCCCCTGTTCTTCGCCGGTGTCATGAAGATTAATCCAATAAAATAGGTACCCGTTAATGCCGTTATTGCAATCCACATGATCACCATCTGAAGCCACATCCATCTCTTCCGCTTCATAGGCAATCCGCTCACGAGCAGTAGAATTATGCTCAATGATGCAAGGAAAGCAATCGTGTTGATGATCATGAACTGTCCGTATTGAACTGGCTCTGTATTTGCCATCACTGACTGCCCGGCTTTGTGCGGACGCTCCACGGCGGTGCCATTGGAGTATACAAAATAGTCATCCTGCCATACACCGCCTGGCGGGGATAATGCAGCTTGAAATGCCACTGTTGCAATTAGGGAAGTCACAACCATTAACGAGCTTCGTTTCCTTCCCAACCAATCAATGTCCCTCTTCTTAACTATTTCCTTTACACTCATTTTCTTCGACATTAGCGAGTGCATTGAGACCGAGTTGGATACTCGAACTGAATCCAATTCTGGCTCGTACGCAACGGATTGTGCCTTGTTGATTCTTGGAGCTGCAGCTTTCTGAAGGTGAAGGGACTGTTTGATTTCCAAGTCTCTTAAATCTCTAGCGCTATGAGATAAGACGTCCAATGCAGTGAAACCACTCGCATTTTGGGCATTTACATCTATCTTTGTATTAGCCAGCAAATACTTTATAACCTGCACCAAATTTCCACACTTTTTCCTTAATGAAAACTCTATATCGTCCTATTATCAATCCAACCACCATACAAGTTTTATGGGAATTCTAGTGACAAAATGTGGACAACAACTGTTGCGGTATCTCAATCTAATCACGCACTGCAAAACACACAACTTTGCACGATTCACTCGGGATTCTACCACAGTATACTGATCCAATCATGCATTGCCAAACACAGCACTGCATGAATGGCTTGGGACGCTACGGTAGCATCCCAATTCAGTCGCGCATTGCCAAACACAACAATGCATGATTTACTCGGGATGCAATGGTAGCATCCCATTCAGTCACACATTGCCAAACACACAGCACTGCGTGATTAGCTTTAAATACCACCATCGTAGCATTCCAGGCGCATGGAAGTTCTTCTCTACAACGTGACCTAGTTAAATGGAATTGAAGCTTTTTCTTCACTATGCAACATTGATAAAATTCTTGAAAATTAAAGTTTTCTTCTTTCAGATAAAAGTCTAATTATTCCCACTAATTAACTAATTTTAATCTCAAAACACTCAATTTTTCCACAAAAATTAAAGAAATATTACCTCTAATTGTTTCTTGGCCACAGCAACATGTAAGACTGTGTTGCCATCGCCATCCCTCCAATTCACAAACTCATCATCTCTCCCAATACATTCCACCAAAACCTTCAACACCTCCAGCCTGTGATGCTTCACACACAAGTGCAGCCCACTCTCGCCTCCCTGAGTCAAAACCCGAGTAGCCGCCGGTCTGACTCGGGCCAACTCAGCCACCACCGCAGCTCGGCCCTTGATCACACCCAGATGCAGGGGAGTCAACCCATCGCGATCCCAGACCAAACCCAGATCTGGGTTGACCAGCACCAGATTTTTCACTATCTCCACCGACCCTTTTGCCGCCGCCAGGTGCAGAGGCGAGGAGCCGCGGGAATCCAACTCGGCGGCTAGTTCGGGATTCCGACTCAGTAACTCTTTGGCGAAAGCAGAGTGACCCAGAAGCGAGGCGACGTGTAAGGGGGTGTCGGAGAGAGATGGGGCGGTCCTAATGAGGATTTGAGGGTCTTCACTGAGTAGTTCGAGGAGGGCGGCGACGGAGCCCCGCACGGCGGCTCGATGGAGCTCTTTCTCCATGGCTTTCTCTCTTTGTTTTGCTTCTTCTTCTCTCTGTTCGTCCAATAAGCTCAGCAGCTTCATTTTTTTTTCCTTTCTCTGTGATGCTTTGCGTGCGAAAGAGAGAACCGAGACGGAGACGACCTGAAGTTGACGTGCGCCGTTAGTTTGGTGGTGCCAAAGAGGGGAGGTCAAATTGGTCAATAGCCAGAAAAACGTTACCGTCCAAGTTATTATGAGAGAATACTTGGCTCCACAAAAATTGTGGAAGAATTCCTACACAGAAATATTATGGGGTTAAACTTTTAATGGTACGTATTATTGAATGATTTAAAATTTTTTTGAATCTATCGAAAATTATTTGGGTCATTTAATGGTCGGACCATTAAATGGTACGTACTATCTAAGCTTTTTCCAACATTATAACCGATTTCCAATTACCTGTAGGACAGACAATTGGTAACACTTGTACTTATTTCGATCATTTATTTTTTGTTTTTATAATTAAACGATTTCATATTTTATTAATTTTTTACATAAATAATCTTTACATACAATATAAATAGTTATAATCATGAAATTTCATAAACCAACAACGAACCTTATTTTGTACGTGAACTCGTCTACAATTTTGTGAAGCCAAGCATGTCTCTTTTCTTAATTATAGTAGATTGGCAATATAAATTTTCTTAATTTTTTATAGACCTTCCTGCGCCTTCAAGTTGGACCAAGTTAGTCGGAGTCAACATGAAACCACTTGTTCACACTTGAGAGAGAGAGAGACGAATAATGGTTTCATCTAGAAACCTTATGGGTGCCATTTGCTTGCTAATTTTCTGTTGTCCACACTGTGTAAACAATTTAGGAAAACTCAACAACATCATTTAAATAAATATGGGTTTCATCTAAAAATCGTAAGCTATAATTCACGATTTTTAATTAATTTTGCAAAGTTATGCAAAATAATTCATACAGCTTATCTTCATAAAACAAAAGACAGGGATGTAATTGCCAACCCCTTGAGCCACTATTAAAAGTCACATGAAAACCCGGCTTGCGCCTGAAGGGTAACCCTACGTACAATTCGGCACCAAGATTATGCTTAGTAAAATTCATTTGAAGTCAATCAATGGTAGCGTGTCATCCACTAGAAAAAATGCATGTGAATGGTATTTGTAATAAAATGTGTAAATTCACATGCAAGTAATCGAGTTTAACTTGGCTTCTTTGCTTAATTACCAAAGATGGAAGCAGCTGAGGCCCACTGCCGGCGGCTGCCCGCACCACTCAAGTTCTTACCTCACTCCATCATGAATGAAATATGAGTGATTGAGATTATTTTTAACTCATAATTCTTTTCATCATATTGGGTTTGTGTATCATATTTATTATTAACTTTGCAATAATTAATTAAGGTTAAGGTACTGTTTATCTTTTATGTATAATCAACAACCAGCACTTTAATTAGTCCTAAAAAGTAGAAAGAAAGTAAAGGCCTACCTAGTACGTACCAAGCTACCTTAGCTCCACTGAGAATTTGCTTTAATTTCAGCATGGAAAGGATCCGCTAAGTTTTTGGATGAGAGTGATAATATTTCTGCAAGCAAAGTTGATCACTGAAAAGCTTCAAAAACAAAAATGGAAATTGTCAATAAATTGTATTTCTCACCAAAGCAAAAACAACTTCAAATATTCCTTCTTCTTCTCCTTCTCTTGTTTCTCTTAAACCCTAGTGCAACTCCGTTAACATTCAATTTCTCGAGTTTTCCAGCAGGTATCCCCACGGCCACTATATCTCTAGAGGGAGATGCTTACACAGACGGGTTCCACCGGCTCACGAAAAGCGCTGCAGACGACACCAAGGCCCTCAGTACTGGTCGAGCCACCAACCGCCAACCCTTTCTCCTCCGCCAAAACACCACGGGAAAGCTCGCCGATTTCACCACAAATTTCACATTTGTCATCGACTCACAAAACCAAACCAACTAGGGCAACGGTTTCGCATTTTTCATAACGCCAAACAGCTCCATACTAAACCGCAAACTAGGGAAACACACTTTCAGTCTCGGCCTTCCCATACATCCACTGTGGGCCGCCGTAAACATAAGTCTGTATCCCTATGTGGCGGTGGAGTTTGATATATTCCATAACAACTGGTCGAACATCCAAGACCCCGTTGGTGATCATCTTGGTATCTACGTCAACTCGGTCATGTCTAGGATTACAAAGCCTTGGAATGGAAGTATTGTTAATGGAAGAATCAATAGTGCTTTCATTAGTTACGATTCCAAATCGAAAAATCTTTGCGTTGCCTTCACTACTTATAATGCAAATGGTGTCCAAGTGATGAGCCATCTCGATTACACGGTTGACCTGATTCGTTACTTGCCCGATTTGGTCGTTGTAGAGTTTTAGTTCAACTTCACTGCTTGATGATGTTCACCACAAGAACACCACCAAATCATCAGGAAATGGCCGCATGGCGGTTGGGATGGGTATTGGTGGGTCTCTAATTATCTTGGTTTGTGGATTAGGGTTGGTTTGGTTCATGATCTTGTGGAAGAAGAGAGAGAAAAGAAATTAGTAGTGATTGTGAAGATCCTACCGTTCATGACTTGATCATTGACGATGATTTTGAAAAGGGTATCATAACCTCTGGCCCAAGGAAGTTTTCACATAGCCAATTGGCTCACGCGACAAGAGATTTTTCCAAGGAAGAAAAGCTTGGAGAGGGAGGGCTTGGTGGTGTTTACAGAGGCTTCATACAAGACTTGAACTCATTTGTTGCGGTTAAGACGATATCAAGAGAGTCAAAACAAGGATTGAAGGAGTACACGGCAGAAGTGAGAATCATTGGTTGACTTAGGCATCGGAATTTGGTGTAACTTATTGGTTGGTGCCACGAAAAAAAACTGCTTCTCGTGTACGAGTTCATGTCCAATAGAAGCTTAGATTCTCATTTGTTCAAGGAAAAAAGCTTGTTGACTTGGGAGGTAAGATACAAAATTGCTCAAGGCGTGGCAGCCGGGTTGCTATATCTTCACCCAGAATGGGAGCAATGTGCTGCACAGGGACATTAAATCCAGCAACGTTATATTGGATTCGAATTTCAACGCGAAAATTTTGGGTTAGCGCGACTTGTAGACCATGGAAAGGAACCACAAACAACAGCTTTAGCTGGAACGATTGGATACATGGCTCCTGAATACGTTATCTCCGGAAAGGCTAGCAAGGAATTGGATGTCTATAGCTTCGGAATTGTTGCGTTGGAGGTTGCGTGCGGGTGGAAACCCATTGATCATACTCGATTTGACATGGTGGAGTGGGTTTGGGATCTCTATGGAGAAGATAAAGTTTTTGAAGCAGCTGATCCAAAACTTTGTGGACTTTTCAATAAGAAACAAATCGAGTGCTTGATGATTGTAGGGTTATGGTGTGCTCATCCAGATTACAGTATGAGGCCTTCAATGCAACAAGTGATGCAAATGTTCACCTTCGAGGTTCCGTTGCCCATTCTCCCGTCAAAGATGCCGGTGGCCACCTATTTTGCTCTTCCAAGATCACTTTCAATGTTGTTTTCTGATAATAATGTTACTAGTTCTGAAGAAAGAGGGCAAACTGAAACTTCATGCCATGGAGCTTACAACGCTACTACTTCTTCCTCATCGTCTACCATAAATTCTCATACATCAGCAAAGATTTAATTATTCTTGACATGTGAAATCGTACCAATGTATCAAGGCAGTAATATTACAATCACATGCGTAACACAAGTGTTTAAGTGGTTGACCCGTAATTAATTAGGTTACATCCAGTAGAATTTGTATAATATGTAGGGTTCTTTAGATATAGACCCTTGTAACTCTTGTTTCCTTAACTTAAATTCATCTATCTTTAAATATCCAAATAAAACCCAAAATTCAAAATTGTTGACATGTGAAAAAATAAATAACCTATTATTACAAATTATTTACAACTTATGCCACAATACCCTAATTATGTTAATGAAGCAATTTAACATTTTAAAATTCAAATAGCAGGTGCACTATTTTGTGAGAGTGACAAATTGTATCATTTCAAGAGTTGACTTCACAATTATAAATTTATTGTATGCAAATAATTTACTTATACTTTTTATCTAAAATATAGTTAAATTAATTTTTAATCAAATAACATTCCTCTATTTTTGTACTAATTAATTTACCTATATATAAATTTATCTATGATTAGCACGTTATTTATTTTTGTAGGTAAATTATTTTGCATGTATTATTATTTTATATGCAAATAATTGACCTATATTTTTATGTAAAATACGGGTAAATTAATTTTGAATCAAATGACATTTATTTATTTTGTAGGTAAATTATTTTGCATGTATTATTATTTTATATGCAAATAATTGACACATCCCGACCCGGATGTACACGTGGACACCCAAAAGTCGAGTGTGCTGGCCGACACCACGTAGGGTGACGAAAGCCAATTTGAAAGAAATGAGAATATTTGAATAATTTAAGATCAATGTGTACACAAATGTACGGGCGGAAGAATTTATACAAACACAGTTGTACATGATACAGAATACGAAGTATTACAATACCAAGAAATTTGAACCTTCGTCATACCACCGCCTCGAACGTCGACAGCTCCAGCCACTAAACCTGGAGGGGCGCAAAACAAAAGGGTGAGTGGGCCAATAATAGTCATTTTTGTAAAAACCTTTGTTTTCTGAAAATAGTAACCCCTCGCCGTCAAAATCAAGTAGTTGGTTGGAAAACCGTTTCAGAAAACGTACTATAATAGTAGGTAGAAAAACGAGGTAAGTACGGAAATATACTTACCGTCCGAAACGGGCAGAAAGCCACCGTTCGGCAGAAAAAGCTTTACCCGAAGGTTCGTAAAAATAAGGATCTACGGAAAACCCGTAAATCAAATAAATGCCCCGTGGCATCAGTGAAATTCAGTGATAACACCACAATATAAAAACTATAATATAAACGCTCATATACACAATCACGTGAAGCTGGCGCATCTGCGCATCACAACAAGTTCGAGTCGCCTATACGACCTAGAACAGGCTGGCACCAACTATGGATTCATAGTGAGCGTATCGGTGCGTGTGAACAATCACGTGAAAGTGGTCCTGGTCCACAATCCAAGACTACAAGATAAATGCTCGTTTAGGTATTGCAAACACACAAGTTCATACAGATATATTCTGTCATGAACAGGCTGGGTGTATAAATAATGGTGCGCTCATGTACTACGATCACGTGAAGCTGGCGCTAATCGCTATCACCCGAGTTCGAGTCGCCCATGCGACCTAGAACAGGCTGGCACCTACTATGGGTCCATAGTGAGCGTATCGGTGCATGTGATCCATCACGTGAAGGCTGGTCCTGGCCCCGGACAGTACAACAACACCGTGTAAGCAACCTAGTTGAGCGTATAAAAACATACCACAGAAATACTCTACATAAAAAAAAATGTGAGGTAATTTCCCGATAAGGGATGCCCTCAAACTAATCAATGTATATATGGTATTCTCGGGGCCGTACCCGAAATACCAAGCATATAGCTACAATACGTGAAATACCAAGCGTACGCCACATGGGTACCAAGGTATAGAAATACCAACTTAATGGCAAACTAGGTGAACCCAAAATACGATAGAAGATTACCATATCCAAGGTTCCCCCACATACGGCTCAAGGCCGTCAGATAGGTATAAAACTCATAATCACAAATAGGTACTAGTAGGGAATTAAAATACTTAATTCCCTAAATTCCCTAAAATAGGGCTTGTTCGATACAAGCAACACGCGTATGAATAATACGGAATCACCAATTTAATGGTATAATTCCCAAATGGAAATGTAGGCCCAAAGCCCACTAATTTCCATGGCCTACCGAAACACTGAGCCGAGCTAAGCTAGTAAACCAAGTAAATACCACAAGTACGAGGTCTACCAAAAATACGATATAAATATCAATTTAAAACCACAATAAGTGTAGGCATAAACCAAAATATAATTTCCCAAAATAAAACACATTTAATAGTAGGGAAAGGGCCCACTCACAAATACCGAAGCCGGGAAGTCCAAACGTACGTCCTCCGAGCGCCAAGGGTCGCCAAACCTAATTTGGAACACCCAAGATTAATAAAATAATTGGAAATACGAAGAAAACGGCGTTCGGAAATCCGAAAACGGAGTTTCGGGGTCGGAAATCCCAAAACCGCCGCCGTGGGCCGCCGTGTGCCGTAGCACACGCCGCCACACGCTGCCATTTGGCCTTACCTATACGAGATATCACCGGTAAAATGATTAATCTCATAAAGGTAACGAATTAACTAATTAATTAAACCTATCCCTTGCTTTTCTCAATTTGGAGGTCCAAAACACCTCAAAAATTACCAAACGTACCACCCCTAGGTAGTACGCGTCGTCACGAGTCGACCCGTGAAAACGGAACTCAATTTGGACCCTCCACGCGCGGCTTGAAGATTGGAGCCGACGGCTCCACGCGCAGCTCCACGCGCGGCTCACGCGCGAGCTGGTCAGCTGAGCCGGTGAGCCGGTCAACTCGGCTCGGCTCGAGCCGGTCAACACGGCTCGGCTCAAGCCGTCAACACGGCTCGGCTCAAGCCGGTTCGGTCAATGCTGACGTCAGCAAGTCCGGTCTGAACCGGTCTGCTGACGTCAGCAAGGCCGGTCCAACTCGGTCCGATGACGTCATCGCCGGTCGACGCTGGTCTTTTTCCGGCCGCCGTGCCGGCCGCCGTCGCCGTCGCCGGAAACTGGAAAAATGGCCGGGAAGCTTCTAAAGCTTGTAACTCACTCATTTCTCAACCAAATTACATGATTCAAATGGCAAAATGAAGCTGGAGTCAAGGGGAAGAATGTTATACCACTTTGGGGCCCAAACTCGGTCGGAGTTGGCCGGAATTTGGAGAAAAGGCCTCGGTTCAACGTCGGTCGATTCCCAGATCAGCCAAACTCGGTCAAACTCGGCCATGCCAGGCTCGACCAAGGTCCCTGGGACCTTGGGGAGTTGATTGGTGCACGAATCAAGGACCATCAAGGTCGAAATCGATGAGAAAGTGGGTCGGGAATACCTCGGGTGCATTTAACAATTTCTGGGTTTTTTTGAATGTCACGGTTTCTGGGTTCAAAAAGGCTCGACTGGTTTTGATTTGAGTGAAATGAAGATGGTGATGATTTGGTCTGGTGGGAGCTCGGGGAGAGGGAGAGGAATGGCCACAGTGCCATTAACAATTTGGAGCTTTGCTCCCTGTTGTTTTGCAGAAAACCAAGGGAGAAGAAAGAGAGGGATGCACGGGTCAAAAGACCCAGACCACATCCCTGGATTCGTGGGATAGGCCATGTGGCCTGCTGTCAAATGGGCCCCAGCCCAAATAACTCCAAAACAGCCCACAATTAAATTACGGGAAACGTCGAAAATCAACGCCCGTAAAATATTCGTTCGGAGTCCGAACGACGCACGGCTCGCGTCTACGCGTTCGTATCGACGAGCACGTCAAGAAAATACAAGTGAATGCGTCGTACGAGTTACGACGCAAAAAGTCAACCGAAAGGTCAACCAAGGGCAAAATCGTCATTTTGCACCTCCGGGAATAAAATAATATTATTCCCGGGACGGGATGTAACAATAATTGACCTATATTTTTATGTAAAATATAGGTAAATTAATTTTGAATCAAATAACATTTATTTATTTTGTAGGTAAATTATTTTGCATGAATTTTTACATATATTAGACATGTTTTTTTTTAATTATATATGTGTATGTGTAAAATAATTTACCTACATTTATATGTAAAATATAATCTTTGTGACATTAATTAAGCATGTATTATTACATATTTTAGGCATGTTTTATGGTTATTATATATAAGGCAATGAATTTATAACATTAATGTTTTTTTTTTCTTTTTGTAAAATCATTAATTCTCCCTTACAATCTGTATGGAATTAATTGTGTACATCAAGCATTCAAATATGGGTATTTTAGGCATCTAAAAAATTTAAAATGTGTAAAGTCAAACATAATTAATGAATTTGCTTATGTGGAGTCTAGTCAATGGGTTATAATCGAGTAAAAAACTTATGTCGGGTTTTATGTAGAGAAAATTAAATTTCAGGGACTAAAGTCACATTTTCAGTAATAGGTATTTCACTATATTAAGAATTGTAGTGGTCTTCAGAGCCTTTTTGACAAGTAAAATCAAAATGTAATGAGTGATAATAAGTGGGAGTGAACCCGTCCACTTTGCTTAATTATACAATATACCATTTTCTTAATTTGGCTTTTTTTTTAAATAAAAAAATATATCAGCTAGTGGTCAAGTCACGGCAGTCCACCATTTTGGAGGCACAGAAAACTCACAGAGGCATTTCAGCCTCCCCTGACCACCATCGTGTGATTCATCAGTGCCAGGAATCAAACCTTGGACGAGTTGTGTGGCATACGAGCTTGGAATTCGCTCCAACCACTGAGTCACCCCGTGTGGGTGCAAAAATTAAGGCTCAAGCAATGAGCCACTTCCCATGAATCCTAAATTTGGGGGAGTGGAGCTAGAATAAAGGAGCATGATCAAACACTTTCATGGAATATGAAACATGGAGAAATAGAAGGAAAGTGGGACTTAGAGCCTAAGTATTTTATGTCTATAAAAGACCTAGAATCCCACTAGAACAAGGGAAAAGAGGGAGGTATGACATTGTTCTATATTTTACAAGTATACAAACATTGACTTGAGCGTCAAAGTGTTTTCTTGCAGTTTTTCCCTCGTTCACTCATTGATGGCAAGCAAAGATGGTGTCTTGTTGGAGAATTGAAGGAACCAAAATTTTTCGCTCCAACACCCCGCGGTGGTTCTTAATTTGGCTTTGGAAGTAGGAAGGTTGGTGAATCTGATTAGACCATTTTTCATTTTACATATATGATTATTTGGATTGCTTTTTTTTTTTTTATAACTTAGGTCAATTGTTTTCTATCAAAGTGGGGTTGCTTTTTTCTTCTTGTTTATTTTTTCTTATTGCAGTAATGCAGAAAATCTAAATCCTGCTATAATTTCTCCACTCGCTCACCACTTAAGCTACCCTCCCCACTGCTTTTATTTTCTTGTTATTTGTTTAATTTTTGCAGGGTATTTTCTTGTTATGTGTTGATTGTTGTGGTTTTGCTTTTCCAAACAATGGTCTTTTATTAATTTATAAAATTGACTTTGCTCCCATTTCCTTGTTTTTTTAGTCGATAAAAAGATAAAAAAGATAGAGGAAGACAGATCCGCATTCTCTGATGACATATACAGTTCCGCCACTTTGATAATATAAGAAATATACAGTTCCGCATTCTCTAAATTACAGATCTGTGACTTTGTGTGAGAATGTCCAATGCTGTGAAGTCACTTGCGTTTACAACATTAACTATGACTTTACCAATTCATAAGCAAAAATTTACTGTATGCAAATAATGATTAAAAGATGTCGTACTTGAGGAGATGTGTTGAGACCATCTTACATTAGAAATGAAAATCTCACGCTAAAAGATTTTGAACCTCTGGTCCACTTATTGCCAATTTATTTTAAGTCGGATGCTTGCATTACAACACACATGGAAAATTCTCACATAAAATTAGTGATCAATTATTGTAATAGAAGAATTGTATATATATATATATATATATATATATATATATATATACTCATTGTATGTAACAATTTTTTGTATGCATGCACTACGTCAGCAACTGCCAGGTGCAAGATGGTAATTAAATCCATAATCATAAATCATCCTTGGCATTCACGAAACAAGCCTGCAATACAGTAGTACTCTCTCCCTTGTAAACAGTGGCCCGAGCTGCTGCGGGCACATTTCTGACCATCTCTCTCAACACATTAACCCGGCCTCTCATGGCTGCAACCTGAAGAGGGTTTCTTCGGTCTCAATCACGTGCGACCAACTGTTGTGAATTCAACTCCCCTGTTTGGTATAGTTCATATGTAATGGAATCAGTGTGGATTTGTCGAGAATCATTGACTTTCCTAAAGCGAGATCGAGAATATATAGATTTTGGAATGTTTATAGGAAACTTTCATGTATAAATATTTCCTTATGTTTAATGGAAAATTCATTCAGGCAATTTATGAACTTAGGAAAGTACTTAACGGAAAGGAAAAAGAAATGTTAACAAAGAGATTCATTGACTTAACGGAAAGGAAAAGGAATGCTAACAAATCAACTTAATTTGGTCCAAAATATTAACCGACTTTGAATACAGAAATAGGAAGAAGATCAAAACAAGGCATGGTGGGGACGATGTTGATCAAAACCAAAACGCCGTGGCCATGGACACATACACATCCCAATTACCCGACTTTGTTGTTCACCAAATTCTCCAAACCCTCCCCACCAAACTCGCCGTTCGGGCCAGCATTCTTTCGAAACAATGGGCCCAAGTATGATCTTTAGTCCCCGTATTAGATTTCGACTAAGATGAGAAGCCATCTTGTCACCGATGTCCTAAAAGGAAATCGTTCTTTAAGTTCTTGAAACGGTGTTTGAAGCGCTGTGAGAAAGATAAGTGTGACTTACACAAATTTAGGCTTCACATGCATTGTAGAAGAGGTGCTGGGATCATAAATAAGTGGTTGAATTTTGCAGTTGCAAGAAACGTTAAAGAGTTAGACATCAGCCTTTGTACTCGTCACAAAGAATGGAATGTTGCTGGCAAATACTTGATACCACAAACAGTTCTCAATGCCAAATCGTTAACCACCCTACATTTGAATAATGTAAGAATAAAGGACGGCATGAATTCTGTAAGCCTTCCATCTTTGAAAACTATGTCCCTGAAACACGTGCAACTACGCGACGGGAGATTAATTTCTGGGTGTCCTTCTATCGAGTGTTTGTTCTTATGAGTTATGGGATTATGCCGATAAATTAGACTAGATTATTAGAAGTTTAATTATTATATTATTTGGGGATTAAACAATAAACAAAAAAGCTGAGATATATCAGTCGACCAGGCAGGCCAAACATGAGGGAGGCCACCAACTATCTTTTTATACATGCATTGATCGATCACTTTTACCCTCGGTACATTGTTTTAGCGCTGAATTAATACAATGTAGGCGTCAGTCCATATCATGGAAGCCAATTTGCGTTCTGGTCCCTCTTCCCTAACTCTCTTGTGTTCTCTTTAGCAATTATACTCTCTCAATTCACAAAGCATGTCTATTGTAATTGTATGATGTAGGATTATTACTTATATTATGGATGATCCTTTGACGGGGTCCCATAGCATCAGCCAATCAATGTCCTCTAGGCAAAGTCCAACATTAAATCTTGTAGAAAACTTTAGCAAAAATAAATATTGAAGTAATCCTATTTGCATGTGAAAAGAACATGTACACGATACCTTAAATCAAATGAGGAGCCGAACATATATATCTTATAGAGAAAAGATCAAATAAGGAGTCGAACATACAAATTTATAAAGTTGAATAAATGGTCAAATATATATAGTTAATTATGCGCATTTTCGTATGAAAAATCATCAAAGACCAGTAGGTTAGACTCTAGTTCTTTCAAAAAAGTTTAGAGTGATTAAAATGGATAAGAAGTTACAGCCCTGTTGGTTTCATTCGTAGCTTTGGACCTAGCCCAATGAATGGCTCTCACAAATGTTATACAAATCAACTTATTTTGGCCGAATTGCTTTTGACTTTGAAATTAACCAGGAATCCCTGGTTTTTATGAATTGAAAAAGCTTTTTAATTAGAATTGCTTTTGTCTTTGAAAATCGCAGAAACCCTAGCCTCCTCCTCCTCTTGTTCTCAAAATTCCTTGGATTCACAACGTGCTATAGCTAGGATCACTGCATCACAAATAGAGACTCTAATATGGCAGAAACCCTAATCTGCAGCAGCAACAGCGGGAACAGAAATAGGAAGAAGATCAAAACAAGGCATGGTGGAGACGATGTTGTTCAAAACCAAAACGCCGTGGCCGTGGACACTTACACATCCCAATTACCCGACCTTGTTGTTCACCAAATTCTCCAAACCCTCCCCATCAAACTCGCCATTCGGGCCAGCATTCTTTCGAAACAATGGGCACAAGTATGGTCTTTAGTCCCCGTATTAGATTTCGACTACGATGAGCAGCCATCTTGTCACCGATGCCCTAAAAGGAAATCGTTCTTTAAGTTCTTGAGGCGGTGTTTGAAGCGCTGTGAGAAAGGTAAGTGTGACTTACACAAATTTAGGCTTCACATGCATTATAGAAGAGGTGCTGAGATCATAAATAAGTGGTTGAATCTTGCAGTTGCGAGAAACGTTAAAGAGTTAGACATCAGCCTTTGTACTCGTCACAAAGAATGGAAT
>CM031087.1:3734175-3786719 GCA_018257905.1 Gillenia trifoliata | reverse complement strand
TATATATATATATATATATGTGTGTATGTTTCATCTTCACAATAGAATAGCTTGCAAATTAGAAAAGCTAGCGTTCGAATTACCATGAGTGCCATCAGCTGGAGACATTTTTTGTCTTTCTGCTTTCTCTTGTCATGGATTTTTGATATGGCCGTGACTGCAGCCGGAAACACAACGATCCAGGTGAACGTGGGAGTTGTTGTCGACCTTGATGAGCCGAGCGGGAAGATTTGTTGGAGTTTCATCAAAATGGCTCTGGAGGACTTCTGTGCATCTCATGCTTACTACAGGACCAGGCCCGTCTTGAATACTAGGAACTCCAAGGTTGTTGGTGCAGCTGCTGCGGGTTCTCTCTCTCTGCAGAGCCGCCCCTTTAAGATATGAGGCCTTAGGCAAATTTTCAAAAGAGGCCTTTATAATTTATTTTTTATTATTAATTTTTTTACAATTACAAATAAGTAAAACTACTTAGGGAATAGGGCCTATCTATTTGCTTCAAAACCAAACGCAGCCACCTTCTCTCCTCCCTCAAAACCCGAACAACCCCCAGCCCTCCTCCGTGAATCGAGATATATATCGACGCCGGTATCAATCTCCATCTTTTCTCCTTCAAAACTCATCACCTCCCCTTCTTCTTTCTTTCTTTGTTCTCTCTCATCTTAACTTCTCATGTACTCTTTGTTCGTATTAGTATCGGAAAATATGGAGGCCGAGTTGTGGATAATAAATCTGAAAGATTGGAACGAGGCCTTTGTTCAACATGTGGCCCAAGACCTGGGCCTAGCTCGCCTTGGTTGAGGGTCGGCTCTGTCTCTCTGACATGAGATTTTGTACTAGTTAGCAAGTATTACTAGTTGCAAGGAATATATATATATATATATATATATATATATATATATTAGTTATTATCTAGGGCCCACTTCATAATGTATTTCAACGATCCGAACCATCTATATTTTAAAACATCACTCACGGATCATCCTTGCAAAAAATTAGACAAATCGAAAGTCATTAAGACATTCATTTGTAGCGAAGAAAATAGACGAATACGGTTCTACAAAAAAACACTAAAATGGACGAATATGGTTTCGGATTTGGGTGATTTTTGGTAGGCATGATCTTTAAGATAAGACATAAAAGATAGACTGCTAGATCGTTGAAATGCATTACGGAGTGGGCCCCACAAAAACGTGTGTCAAAAGCGTGTATTTCTGAATCCTAATGTATCATGTCATATAATTCAGTCTAGGGAAATGATTTTTGCCACACTTTTTCTTCTTATGCACACTCCTATTTATTGTATCCCTTGATTATCCTTTCATTTATTTAATTCAAGGGATTGGTTACAGTGCTCGCAAGCATTGAATGCTCACACCGATCTCACCCTCCTTCGCCCCCCCCCCCCCCCTCTCTCCTCCCTCCTCCCTCCTTTTAACGGTGAGATTGGTGTGAGCATCCAATGTTTGCGAGCACCGTAGCCTACTCCTTAATTCAAAGGCCATAAATAAACAAGAATGTGTGCATAGGAGAAAAAGGGCATGTAGAAATCGTTTCCTTTAGTCTAAAAACCTGTATTAAGTCAAAATCTTGAAGCTCGTATATGAGTGTGCTATTGATTTCTTTCGATTGTCGTCCCGTTGTTATGTATAAGATGTTAGACGAAGTCAACCTCCAAATAATTCCACCGTGCATTGAGGAGTCCAACGTACTTTCAGGAGTTTGCTTATGTTTCGAACTCCTCACTGTTTCGGTTTCCTTGTTTCTAGGATGTATATTTTAAATCTTTGTAATCTGTAGCTTTCTGTTGTGTATCTTTTGAATTTTGAATCTCCTTGTAAATAGGGATTTCAAACCCTCAGTTGTAATCAGGTTGAGGTTATAAATACAGGCAACTCACAGTTCAGTGAGTATGCAAACAAAGTGAAGAAACTGCAATCTTAAGTTTTATATGGTCTCCAGAGCTTTTCTTGTCTAACGACAAAGATCCTAGTCCTGTTATCTTCCCAACACTGCTTCCATGGCTGAAAACGTTGTTCCTGTTGTTAATTCCAACCCCCAACACACCACCTTCCAACCTTTCTCCACTGTTGTGAACATCAAATTAGATAGGACCAACTACCCGCTGTGGTTGGCACAAATTCTCCCTATTTTGAAAAGTAGGGATCTGATGGGCTATGTTGATGGCACGATGCTATGTCCTGCGAAACATGTTGATGGTTCAGATACTGTTAATCCAGCGTACACAACTTGGGTGCAGCAGGATCAAATGATCTTGAGCTAGATTAATGGATCTCTCACTGCTTCTGTCTTGTCTGTGGTGGCAAGAAAAAGAACTGCTCGAGCTACCTGGGAAGCTCTGGAGCAAAGGTATGCATCCACCCAAATGACACGAAAACTACTGATTATCAAACAAATGTTTGAATAGTAGTAACAACTTATGGAAAATTATCCACCCAAGAAATTTCACATGTTTAATAAGAGTAGGTTTTCAGTTTTGTCTTTTGATAAGTTAGCAGCTAAGGATCATTTCATTAGCAGAGATTATTTTAATCCTTTTAATTAATAATTTAATATGCATAAGAAGTTTTAATCTTATTATCAAATTAATCAATCACAATTTTGAACTTTCTTTTTTTTCCAATAGAACATAGCTCTGGATCTGATAAAGAATGTAAAAGTACAAGCAATCCTAGGGCCAGAAACATCAATGCAGGCGAGCTTCGTTGTTAATCTTGGAGACCAAGCTCATGTCCCAATTTGATCATTTTCTCGCATTACTTCGTAGCTCTTACTTCTTCCAAATCACACAAACTGACTCATACCAAGTGAAAGCCATAAGAGACCTCGTCAAATATTTCGGATAGAGACAAGTTGTGCCAATTTACGTAGACGATACATACGGGGAGGGAGTTATACCCTCTTTAATTGATGCACTACAAGAGGTGGATGCTCGTGTTCCCTATCGTAGTGTGATTCCCCCATCAGCCACTGATGATCAAATTGGTGAAGAGCTTTACAAGTTAATGACTATGCAAACGAGAACCTTCGTTGTGCACATAATGCCTATAATCTTTCCAAGGCAAAAGAGATTGGAATGATGAGCGAAGGCTCTGTTTGGATCATGACGAATGGGGTAGGAAATCGTTTATGGTCAATGCGTCCTATCCTCCAAAATGCAATGCAAGGAGTATTAGGTATCGAAACAGATGTTCCAAAAACAGTGGAGCTTAACTAATTCAAAATGCGGTGGAGAAGGCAATTCCAGCAAGACGATCCGACCATGAATGTGATTGATGTTGATTGTGACGCTTTTGCACTTCGGGATTATGATGCAGCATTTGCACTAGCCTTGGCTATTGAAGAAGTTGGGATGAATACAAGTTTTGGTTTCCAAAAGATTCCTTCAACTCAACAGATCTTGACACTTTCAAGGTCTCTTAACATGGTCTTAAACTTGCCCGAGCCTTATCAACTACTAGATTCAAAGGCAAAGCTGGAGACTTTAGTCTTGTTGATGGACAACTTCAATTATCAACTTTTAAGATAGTCAATGTAAATGGGGATGGAGTAAGAAGAATTGCATTTTCGACACCAGAAACTGGTATGGTAGATACATTGAATTCAAGAAACATGAATACACTTTCAACTTCCAAGAAGTACGATCTTAGACCGATTATATGGCCGGGAGAATCTCTCTCTGTTCCGAAGGGGTGGGAGATCCCAACAAATTGCAAGAAGTTGAGAATTGGAGTTCCTGTGAAGGTTGGTTGTACTGAGTTTGTTAAGGTAACTAAGAATCCTGGCACTAACACAACGGAAGTCACCGGGTTCAGTATTGATGTCTTCAAGGCTGTACTGGGTGTATTGCCATATGCTCTTCCTCATGAATTCATTCCCTTTGAAAATCCTGATGGCACCAGCACTGGCTCTTACAACAAATTGGTCCATCAAGTACATCTCGAGGTAAAATTCAGTCGGCATTATAAATGCCGATATAACTGATTTCAGTTAGGATTTCATGCATTATATACTCCTTCATTTAAAATGTTTACTTGACAGAACTTTGATGCTGTGGTGGGAGATACAACAATTAGAGCGAATAGATCCTTGTAATGTGGACTTCACAATGCCATACACAGAATCTGGTGTAATGTGGACTTCACAATGCCAATCATAGACACGAGGAATAAAAATGCATGGGTTTTCTTGAAGCCTTTGACATGGGACCTATGGCTTACAACTTTTTGTTTCTTCATCTTCATTGGTTTTGTCATTTGGGTGCTTGAACATCGAATTAATGAAGATTTTTGTGGCCCTCCCTCGCATCGAGTTGGCACAAGCTTCTGGATTTCCTTCTCCACCATGGTTTTTTCACATAGTAATCTCCATCACCACATCCTAGTTTCAGATTATGAAATTCCTAATATTTCGACCATTTAAATTTCTTTGCTCAACATGTCTAGGTTGACACTTATTTTTGTTACACTTTTTTCAGGGGAGAAAGTTCTTAGCAACTTGGCCAGATTCTTGATGATTATATGGGTATTTGTTGTGCTAGTACTCACACAAAGTTACACAGCTAATTTAGCATCACTATTAACAGTCCAACAGCTCCAACCAACGGTCACCGATGTAAATGATCTTGTAAAAAAATGGGGTTCATGTTGGCTACATGCAAGGTTCTTTTGTTTACGAACTCCTGAAACAAATCGGTTTTGACGAGTCAAAGCTTAAGGCCATTAATGCCATGGAAGAATCTGATGAAGCTCTTTCCAGAGTGGAAAGGGTGGCATTGCTGCTGTTATTGATGAATCCCCCAACAAGAAGCTTTTTGTTGCAAAGTATTGTTCCAAATATACGATGATTGGTCCAATCTTCAAGACTGATGGCTTTGGCTTTGTAAGATCTCTTTCCTTTTATAAATAAATAAACAGCACACACATGCAGGCAAGAAAATGACTTCTTTGATATGCTTTAATTTGCAGGTGTTTCCAAAGCGTTCTCCTCTTTTATGCAACGTTTCACAGGTGGTCCTAAATGTGGCCGAAGGAGAGAAGATCATGAAAATTGAAAGCAAATGCTTCAGTCAAGGAAGCTATTGTGAAGATAATCAAAAGGTCTCAAGCAACAGTCTTGGCCTTGAAAGCTCTTGGGGTCTATTCCTCATCGCCGGGGTGGCTTCCATTCTTGCTGTCCGTCATATTTGCAGTTTCTTTTCTTTAGGAGACAACTCCTGATACAACTTTAAAAAATGATTAAGATTCAGAGTGACAAAAAAGGAAATTAATAAAACGAGATTCTGGCCTACTTATCTATACAAGTTTCAGCATAACTTGTTTAGCTTCTTTTTTTCTTTTTGAATTTGTAAATCCCTAAATTTAAACTTAATAGGAAAAAAGAAAATTCTAGCTAATATTACTAAAATAGGGCCCTAAGACTTTCAGTAAATCCGTAAGCTATTTGGATCCAACAATTTTCTCTGTCACCAATTTTATTACAACCTTCTATCTGAAACTCATCATCCTCAGTCTCATACCGTACACACCCACACGCAAACACAAACACATGTATGATTTACAACTTAATTACATACAAGATTACAAACTACGAAATTAACTTACATACATAAAAAAAAGGAATTCCTTTTTTAATCCCACTGAATATCAATTGTTTTCTTGAGCTGTATCAGGAGTTCTATGCATCTCTTGAATAGTTATGGCAAGATCAATAGCTGGAATTATCTCCAGAGACGCCTGACCAGTAGTAGATGGTGTCTGGTGCCCTTCGAATAATATGAAGTCCTTATCTGTGTGGTTCAAATAGCTGAATGGACTTTCAGGCCAGTTGTTATCTGGTGAGGTTTTGGCTTCATTGTGAACACCTGTGATTCCAACATGCCACTAAAAATTTCGAACATGGCCCTAATCCTTCTCCAAGTAGAAACTCTTGAATCGCCGTTCAAGACACGCCTATTCTTGTAAAGAAAAGAACCTAAAAATATGATGAGAGATAGAACTGAAGCCGTCCTGGCAATAAGAAAAAGGCCCCAAAAGCTATCAAGGCCAAGACTGTTGCTTGAGATCCTTGGGTTTGAATTATCTTGGCAACTGCTCTCTTGACTGAACCATTTTTTTTCAATGCTCGTTATCTTCTCTCCTTCAGTAAATTTTAAGACTGCCTGTGAAACGTCATGTACAAGAGGTGAAAGTTTCGGAAACACCTGTAAACAAAAAGAAATCATGTGAGAAATTAACTAACCCACATATATATTTGGCTTGCGGTATTAGGGAGGAGGGAAATGAACACAAGATCTCAGATGAATCGGAAGTGATAAACACTTTTCACATTGGAGCTACAAGCCCCTTACATTTATGTGTGTTTTACATGTGTTTGTAGAAGGAAAGCGAGATCTTACAAAGCCATAGCCACCAGTTTTTAAGATGGGTCCAATCATGGTATATTCGGAACAATATTTGGCAACAAAGAGCTTCAAAATAGGAGTTTCATCAACAACAGCTGCAACACCACCATTTGCACTTCCTTTTGAAAGAGCTGCATCACATTCTTCCATGGATTTAATAACCTTAAGCTTGGATTCATCAAAACCGAGTTGTTTCAAGAGCTCGTAAACATAAGCATTCTTGACATACCCGACGTTATCCCCAGTTTTTAAAAGACCCTTTAAATCAGTAATGATTGGCCGGAGTTGTTGGACTGTTAGCAGTGATGCTAGATTAGCTGTGTAACTTTGTGTCAAAATTAGCACAAAAAATACCCATATAATTGTCACGAATCTGGCCAGGTTGCTCACCACTCTTTCCCCTAAAAATGTACCAAAATTAGCTGTATAACTTTGGGTAAAAATAATGTACCAATAAATACCCATATAAGTGTACCAAAAATTGAAAAAATCAAGTTCAAATAATAGACAAGTTTTATAATTTATTAAAGAGTAGTGATGGATAATTACTATGTGAAAAAACCATGGTTGAGAAAGAGAACCAGAAGCTTGTGCCAACTTGATGTGAGGGAGGGCCACGAAAATCTTCATTAATTCGATGGTCAAGCACCCAAATGACAAAGCCAATGAAAACGAAGAAACACGTTGATGTAAGCCACAAGTCCCATGTCAAAGGCTTCAAGAAAACCCATACATTTTTGCTCGTGGTGCCTATGATTGGCACAACCATTGCTACACCAGATTCTGTGTAGGGCATTGTAAAGTCCACGTACAAGGACCTATTTGCTCGTATTGTTGTATCGCCCACCACAGCATCAAAATTCTGTCAAGCAAACGATAGATGATCAAATCAGAAAACAGATATGAGAATAGTGCCAATCAGTTATACTTAAGTTAAAGACATAGAATTTTACCCTAAGATAGACTTGATAGACCAAATCATATTGTACGTGCCAGCACTGAAGCCATCAGACTTTACAAAGGGAATGAACTCAAAAGGAAGTGCGTAAGGTAATATTTCCACTGCAGCCATAAAAACGTCAATACTGAACCCAGTGCATCTGTTGTATTAGTCCTTGTTTACACCGAAAAATATCCAAAGGCCCTGCTGCGACAATGGGCTGAGCATAAGAGACAAAGCCCAGCCCAAATCCAGTAGGACTAAAGGGATAAGAGGAAGCGTCTACCCCAATAGAACACTCAAACCAACCAAAAACAGAACTCTTTAGTTCAGAAAGAAACCTCTGAGGAAACCCCTCAAAGCCTTTCCCAGATACAGACTTCGTCTCTATCTGCTGCTTTCTTAATCGCACTACTTGTGTAGCTAGCGATCTTAAGAAACCAAAGACCGGCAACCTAGGATCATACATCCTAACTCCCCCGAGGAGTAGTGAATTTAGCTCTGCTATCCAACCAAACTGGTGATAGTATCGATTGAAGATCGTAGGCCAGAGAGTCTTTGATCACCCCCTTTAAAGGAACTAATTAACCTTAAAGTCATCCCGATAGATTAGAAACCTATCCCGATGGAACAAATATCAACCCGATGGGCATTTGTTCAATCTGTGACGAACTTAAAATGTAATAATATTGATCTTTTTACTTAAAGTCTTTCGTTTTCAGTTTTTACTTATCGCTCTTTACTTTTCAGTTTTTACTTATCGCTCTTTACCTATAAGTCTTTACTTTCAAGCACTTTAATTACAGTCTTTACATTCCGTCTTTAATTACCGTCTTTACCTTTACGTATGCGCGAGCGTGGGGTATTCTTGTTATAACCAGTTTATGACAAAATCCTATCTCAAGCAATCTCTGGTATAAACATCAAGAGAGAATAAAGTCCTTAATAGGCAAGGCAATAAAAAGAACCTAACCGTACTTATCTAATTAAGTCGCCCAATCCGATGAACGGAAGTTATATTACTTGTGGCGCAAGTACCTAATATATATTACATCTTTCTATTGGCAGAAGCCAATATTTGCATGCCTGACAACAAGCATCCAACTGAAGGTCTCACAACCGTCCCTCCGAAGGGATAGAAGTGAAGCCTGTTGTGGCAGAAACGCCAATAGAAAGGCCCGGACCGCCAGACGGACCGACCCGTGTGCTCCTAGCCCGGACCCCTGCGAAAGGCTCGCGAACAGTCCTAGGATCAGTTGTTACCTTGACAAACTCAGTAAAACCATCCTTGAAAGGAACTCCGATTCTCAACTTCTTACTCTTTGTTGGGATCTCCCATCCCTTAGGAAAAGATAGAGAATCTTCCGGCCATATAATCGGTCCAAGATTACACTTCTTGGAAGTTGAAAGTGTACTTGTGTTTGTTGAATTCCATGTTTTCACCATCCCATGTTCCGGTGTCCAAAATGCTATTGCTCTTACTCCGTCACCATTTACATTGACTATCTTAAAGTGGTTGATTGAAGTTTTCCATCAACAAGACTAAAATCTCCAGCTATGCCTTTGAATCTAGTAGTTGATAAGGCTTGGGCAAGTTTTGTACCATGTTGAGAGACCTTGAAAGTATCAAGATCTGCTGAGTTAAAGGAAGCATTCCTCTTTTGGAGATCAAAGCTTGTATTAATCCCGACTTCTTCAACTGCCAAGGCTAGTGCAAAAGCGGTATCATAAGCCTGAAGTCCAAACAAGTCCAAATCAACATCAATGATGGCTATAGATTGTCTTGTTGGAATTTCCTTTTCCACCGCATTGTGAATTCTTTAAGCTCCAATGTTCTTGGAACATAAGTTTCTAAACCTAATACTCCTTGCATTGAGTTTAGGACGACCGAACCTATTGATCTTAAGCGGTTACCAACCCCGTTAGTTATGTTCCAAACATAGCCTTCGCTCATCATTCCAAGCTCTTTTGCCTTGGCAAATAGCTTAGAGCAAAGATCGGGCATCATGTGCACAATAAAGACTCTTGTTTGTATTGTCGTTAACTTGTAAAGCTCTTTGTCGAGTTGATCATCAGTGGCTGATGGGGGATCACGCTCCGATATGGAACGTGAGCATTGACTTTTTGCAAGGCATCAACTAAAAAGGGTATGACTCCCTCGCCTTACGTATTGTCTACGTAGATTGGCACAACATGTCTCCATCCGAAATTTTGAACAATGGCACTTATGGCTTTCACTTGGTATGAGTCAGTTTTTGTAATTGGGAAGAAGAAGGAGCTTCCAAGTGAAGTAAGAGAAGGGCTTGTTGCAGAAAATGATATGATGGCCACATGTGCAGGAATTTTTGTGTTTACACCTACCTAATATAATATAGAAAAATTTCAGCAATGCCTGATTTGCCCAAAAAGACATGTTCATAGCAAAACTCAAACAAAATCTCCTTTCTCATGAGTGGCAATCTTTTAAAACATGTCAATTTGTATCCTAAACCATAATAAGAGGCCAAATCTCCGTAAGAACTACGAACATTTTTTAACTTTCCTAATCTTTTAAAATGTATCAATTAGTAGTGCCCTAAACCCTAACAAGAGGTCAGAGCTCCATAAGAACTACGAACATTAACTAGTCTGGGTCGGCCACGATATCCAGTCTCCCCACATTTTCTATTGGGCACACATTGATTAGGTGCAAGGGAAAATTTTGTGTGTGATAACATCCTCATATGAAAACTGGCATGCATAAATCATAGCACATATTTTCTTATTTAGATAAAAGATGTAGATATTGATTTGGGGTGGACATATACAACGTATTAATTGACAAAATCTCCCAAAAGGTTATATACAATGCTACCTATTAATCTTCCCCCTCCAAGAGTAATGAAGATTCAACTAATTAAAGACCCAGACTTTAGCTACACTAGCTTGACCCAAATCGACCTTACATGCATATACATGGATGACTATAAAAATTTTACAAACTTGTACATATTAATTAATTATTGGTTTCCTGACCTCCTTCAGGATTACTAGTACTTGGTATTTCACCAACTGGTGTTCCTTGTTCTCTGAAGAAATGTGAGTCTGGATCTGTGTGGCTTGAACGGCCTGATTCAGGCGGGCTTGGTGGGCAGGTGCTGTTATTGTTTGGTGAAGCCTCCACAGCTGCAGCTCCCACATTATAGGACGTTCCGTCTGGAGAGCCACTCTTTCTAAAAGTATGAGAGCTGAAATCTTTCTGGTCATATACTGTAAGCATGACCTTTATTCTTTTCCATACAGAGGCGCCTGTTGTCTTGAAAATGTGCCGATGCCTATAACAGAAAGAGGCGGCAAATATGAAAAGAGCCGATATTGAAGAGACCCCGGCAATGAGGAAGAGACCCCAAAAGCTATCAAGGCCAAGACTGTTGGAATCAGAGATGGTGGGTTTTGTATCTGAGCACGTGGCATCGGCCGCAAACCATTTGTTTTCAATGCCCTTCATCCCATCTCCCTCAGTCACGTTCAGAATCGCCCTCGAAACATCCGACACAAGAGGTGAACCTTTTGGAAAGACCTGTACATGGAAGGACATATGAATGGATTTTGTAGTGTGTACTGTGTGTGCGTGTGCGTGTAAGAAACATATATATAATAACACAATATGTTAACAATAATGCGATTCATGTGGGATTACTTGTGAGAGAAGTAAAGAGGGAGTGAGTGCTTACAAAGCCAAAGCCATCAGTTTTGAATATTGGGCCAATCATGGTGTATCTGGAGCAATATTTTGCGAGAAAAAGCTTCATGTTGGGGGTTTCATCAATAGCAGCACCAATACCTCCGTTTGCACTCCCGTTTGTTAAAAATTCATGACATTGTGCTGAAGAATTATAAGGCCTTAACTTGGAGGGATGAACATGATTTTGTATCAGAAGTTCGCGGACGAAAGAACCCTCAATGTACCCGATATACTCATTATTCTTTATAAGATCGCTTAAATTCGTAAAAGTTGGCTGAAGTCGTTGAACTGTTAATAGTGAAGTTAGACTGGCTGTATAACTTTGAGTCAGTACCAGCACCACAAATACCCATACAATCACCACAAACCTTGCCAAGTTGCTTATCACCTTCTCACCTGTAGATTAATCAAAGTAAAAAATTTGGATACAAAAAGAATTAATTGTTGAATTTGGAGTATATAAATATGATTATGAAGTTGTACAGTACTTACGGTGTGCAAAAACCATGGTCGAGAAGGAGAACCAAAAGCTCGTCCCGACTTGATGCAAGGGAGGGCCACGAAATTCTTCGTTAATACGGTGTTCAAGAACCCAAACCACAAAACCAATGAAGACGAAAAAGCAAGAACTTGTCAGCCAGAGGTCCCATGTCAAAGGCTTCAAGAAAATCCATGCATTTTTACTCTTGCTGTCTTTCATTGGCACTACCATTACCACTCCTGATTCAGTATATGGCAATGTGAAGTCCACATACAAAGACCTGTTTGCTCTGATTGTTGTGTCCGCTGCCACCGCGTCGAAATTCTGTGACATAAGACATGATAATATTAATATATGTCAGCATATTCAGCAAATTATAAGTACGGCAAGTGATCATGAAAATTGAAAAGATTGAAGAAAAATAGGTTCACATTAGTTTCACATACCCCAAGAAAAACTTGATAGACCAAATCATCGTAACTGCCCGCACTTGTGCCATCAGGCTTTTCAAAGGGAATGAAGTCATAAGTAACAGCATATGGCAATTTTTGCATTGCAGCATCAAAGACGTCGATACAGAACCCGGAAACTTCGGTTGTATTGTTGCTAGGACCAGGTACCACCTTCACAAACTCAGCAAAACCATCAATTACAGGAACTCCTACTTTCAACCTTTTGCCGTTTGTCGGGATCTCCCATCCCTTGGGAACCGAGGTAGAATCTCCGGGCCATAAAATAGGTCCTAGATTCGATTTAGAAGTTGAATATGTAGTATTTTCTGTTTTTGTGAAATTCAATTTTTTCATAAGTCCACTCTCTGGTGTCCAAAACCCAACTGTTTTTGCTGCATAACCAATCACATTCACCATTTCAAAGATGGAACTTTGTAATTGCCCATCAACAAAACTGAAATCCCTGGCGAGGCCTTTAAATTTAGTACTTGACAAAGACTTGCAAAGTTCTGGACCATTTTGAGAGACCCCCAAAGCTTCAAGATCAGTTGATGAGTTGGTGGAACCATTCGTCTTTTCGAAGCCAAAGTTCCTAGTCCCGACATTTTCAACTGCCATGGCTAACGCAAAAGCAGCATCATAAGCCCGGAGTGCAGGAACATCTAGTTCAGCATCAATTATGCTTGGATTTTCCCTTTGAAATTTCCTTTTCCATCGAACTCTAAAATTGATAAGCTCATCCACTTGGGGCACATAAGTCCTCACGCCCAATGCGCCTTGCATTGAATTAAGAACTGAAGAATTCATTGTAGTTATATGATTGGTTAACCCACCAGTCATGATCCAAACATAGTCTTTATCCATCATTTCCATCTCTTGCGCCTTGGCAAAAAGGCGATAGCCAAGAGAGGGCAACATGTGCACAATGAAGACTCTAGTCGGCATTGTCATTAACTTGTAAAGCTCTGCCTCAAGTTGATCATCACTGGCCCCTGGAGGTATGACACTTCGATACGGGATACGAGCCTCAACTTCTTGCAAGGCATCTGCCAAGTAAGGTATCACTCCCTCGCCGTACTCATTGTTCACATAGATTGGCACAGCTTCTCTCCACCCAAAGGCCTGGATGATAGCACTTATAGCTCTGACTTGAGAGGAATCATTTTGCGCAGCTCGGAAAAAATATGGACTCCGAATGGAAGTGAGGGAAGGACTTGTAGCTGAAAATGAAATTATGGGCACTTGGGCTTTCTCTCCAAGATCAATTACAAAGTTGGCTTGCATCGATGATGTCGGTCCTAAGATTGCTTGCACTTGAAGATTCTTTATAAGGTCCAAAGCTGTATTTCAATAGGAAAAGATAAATAAATAAAAAAGCACAAGTTACAGTTTTGCTTCGTTTCAATTACACATAGTCTTATCAAATGAAAAGCTACATACGTATAGATAGGAGTAAAAAATTCTACTGCAAAATTCAAATGAAACCACAAGATTAGAGAGAGAGTGACAGAGAGAGAGAGAGAGAGAAACCTGCAGCAGCTGCACCGACAACATCTTCTCTAGAGTCCCTGATGCTCAAGGCCAGCCTAGTTGAAGGGGAAGCATTAGAGGTATAAAAGTCGGAGAGGGCCATTTCGATGCAACTCAACCAAACTTTTGTATTTGATGAATCAAGGTCATCAAGAACAACACCAACTTTCACTGGAATTGTTGTGTTCTGTGATTTCTGTCCCATGACCAAGGAAATATTAGTGCTTAAAGAAATAAGCAAGAAAAAAGAACAAACCAGGCTGGTTGGTGTCCTCCTCTTCATGTTGGTATGCCTTTTGCAAGCTTCGATTGTGTTCTTCAACTAAAAAAATTTATGTACATATAGAATGGAAGGATTGCAGACCAAATACTTGGCTCAGAATTCTGATCCTAATCAAGTACTAATATACGCAAAACTTCGGTATAAAATACGTGATTACAAAGTTTCCGTTTACCTTGACCAAATCAAAGTAGTACACGTGAAGTTGAATGAAACTATATATACACACCAAGTCAAAATTTTCTTGTGTATAACATACTTCAAAGGGAGCTGCTAGCTAGCAAAAGAATGCAGTCGATAAACAAAGACTGAAAAACACAGAAGAATAATTATGTGAATTTGTTTTCTTCGTCCCTAAGATCTTCTGGAAGACTAGTACTAGCAAGAGGTTAAGCAATCGGTGTGGACTGATTAGTCAGTTTTGATTTTTAGCTAGATCAAGATGTTTTCAGGAAATTTACAACTTTGTGTGGTCCATCAAAATGTACATCGTATTTGATTTTATATGCTACCGTTGACCTATAAAATCAAATTATATGAGCCTGTCCTAATAACTGACTGGTTATATTAATTTTCTGTTTCTTTCAATTTTTCCCATGACTATGGGTATAATATTCGAATCACATTAATTATAATCAGTATAACATTTTGTAAGATTCGATAAACTTATTAAAGAATAAATTAAATATAAAACTCATATACACTTGTAGTAGAGTTGGAATACTTAAGTAATGAGTATTGTATTTCCCTTCCTTTTCTTTATCAGCAAGAAAAAGGGGATTCGAAATTAGGGGATTCTAATATTAATTTGTAAGAAAAATAGTACTGTTATGAGAAACGTATCGAATCGGACTGTTAATCTACTCATGTTTTGGCCTCATCACTAGTCACTACGCATACATCGACTCAAGAAATAAAGAAATTGAAGATTTAAGAGCCGGCCGGCCGACATGACAAATATCAAGGTTTGAAATCGGATCGCGTAAGGTATCCCGTTGGAGGTTTCGCTATGAAATGTCACGTTATGTAGTGGTTTCGCGTAAGTTATTTGATACTTGCATAGCGTAACATAGTAATGAATAAATATAATTTTACAATCATATATCACATTATATCATATTCATATCTAATCAAAGTATCAAACTAAATATAAACAAAATTGCACCATAACCTAAATAATAGTAATATTGTAAGTTTGTAACCAATTCACGGAGGCTTGTGATGAATCAACTCTAGATTAGGGCACATGTTTAATTTCTCAAGAAAAGGGAGAGTGTGCAGCTTATCAAATAATCAAAGACCGAAGATTGTGGTTCTTTTTCATCGCCCCTGCTGGAAAACAAGTAAAAGGGGTAGAGAAAAACTAGGGTTTTCCCAAAACGGGGCAGTTTTGGGCTTAAATTTTCTTTTTTGTTTTAAGTTACAAATATCGCGCGATATAACGTGTCACATATAATATCGCATAAATAGCGTAAATTGCGTACGATATTGAGAACTTCCGTGAAATTTTTGCGTTATGTTGCAAAATCCATACCGCTACGCGACATATCGCATGATATTGCACGTTTTTTCAAACTTTGACAAATATAAGTGCAAGGCCAAAGAAAAAGTTAAAACTAAAAACATACTGAGTAGTTTTTCCATGGAATTTCCCTGATGGTGTCTCCTCACTTTAACACCCAAAATCTTATAAATATCTAATTGTCGAAGTGTTACTGAGAAATTGAAAGAGAAATATTACTTGGAAATCTTCAACGGAAAGCAATCAAACTGTGGAATCTGGACTTTGGACTATGAAGAAGAAAGCACATTAATTCCTGTGTGTGAACTTTGAAGAGGAATTCGAGAATATGAAAGAAGTCAAGTCATGGTAACAGTAGTCAGTGTATCATACTTGTTTTATATGACATTAACTATTTTATGAGTAGTTGGTAGTACTCGTCCTGCCTACTGCCGGAGACATTATTAAAAGATACAATCTTCTGAAATGAGGTCAGAATTAGGGAGGGTGGCAACCGCGTGCTTGACTCGCACTAGAAAATTAGGGTTTTAAAAACTAAGGGACTTTTCAGTTGCTGAGGCTCCCTCGATTATTATAAAAACTTTTCTTTTATTTTTTATAATAGAAACCTTTTTTTCTTGTAACAACTAGTTGTCCCGTTTCCCTCATTCACGACCAGGATCGCCCTTGAAACATCTGGTACAAGAGATGAACCTTTGGAGAAGACCTATATAGGTATGCACCCCAAAAGAAAGAAAAAAGGAAAATCATATGATGAACGTTAGAACAATAAAATCATCTCAAACTCGCTCTTGTACTGCGTAGATTTGGTACCAAATCGCTAATAGAGGTGAGACTCAATGACGCTGAACTTGAATATCCTACCCGTATTAGTAATGTGTAAGCGCAATGGGCTTTTTCTCCAAGATCAATTACAAAGTTGGCTTGCATAGATGATTTTGGGCCGAGGATTGCTTGCACTTGAGTATTCTTTATCAGGTCTAAAGCTGTTTGATCAAAAGAAGGCATAAGACGTTAGCTACCATGCTTATTTTACTTAAAATAGAATCATAGAGAGAAAATTGTTGCAAACTGAAATGAAACACAAAGAGTCTACAGAGAGAGAGAGAGAGAGAGAGAGAGATCTGCAGCAGCTGCATCGACAATGTCTTCTTTGGAATCCCTAACGCTCAAAACCACCCTGCTGGTGGAAGAGGAAGCATGAGAGCCGGTATAGAAATCTGAGAGGGCCATGTTAATGCAGCTCAACCAAACTTTTGCACTGAGTGAATCAAGGTCATCAAGAACCACATCAACTTTCACTGCGATTGTTATGTTCGGTAACTTCTGTCCCATAGCCAATGAATTAATGCTTAAAGAAACAAGCAAGACCACGTAACAAACTAAGGTCCCGTTTGGTTTTTTTTTTTTATCAAAAGCTGCTTCATTTTAAAATTAAATATTTAAAAAGTTTTTAATAAAAATAAAATATACTATTTTAAAAACAATGGCCTCCAGACAACAGTTTTTAAAAGCAGCATATATAATATTGTTTTTAAAAGTTGCTTTTATAAAAAACGGAGTTGAACCTTTAATGAATATTTTTAATTCCTATAATACCCTCATTAGTTTTTAAAAATGACATTATTTATCCTTCTACACACATTTTATCCCTTGTAGAACAAAGTGACTGCCACCACCTACCACTACAAACACCATCTTTACACCACCACCACCATTGTCACTACCATTATTGCCACCGCCACCACAATCGTCACCATTGCCACCACCACCATCACAACCGCCACCACCATCACCACAACCACAACCGCCACTATAATCGCCGCTACCACCGCCCCTACCACCATTGTTAACTCTGCACCCTAACCACCACAACTCACTATTGGCACCACCATCATACCCCCACCAGTGTGGCCGCCGCCACCACCACCACCACATACTGCCCTCGCCACCACCGTCGTCCTCAACATCCCTATTACCATGTCTATTTTTGTCATTAATTATATACAATTATATCACTTTTACATTAAAATTTACTAAACGCATTTACACAGTTTTTCATGTTCACATCACTTTTACAAATACAGTTTATCAAACGCTCAACTGCTTTATTTTACAACTGATTATTCTTAAAGTATTGCAAAAGCAATTTTTTTTAAAAGCATAGCAATCCCAAACTGACCCTAAGTCGATCAGTTTTCTCTTCGTCATGGTTGTATATGCTTCTGCATGGAAAGGTGGTTGTTCAAAGATATCAATATTTCTGATTTTAAAATATCAATATTTATATCGATTGCTTTCAACGAAAATGATGGAAATTTGCTTAAAAAGTGGAAATATAAGATGAAACTTTAGGAAATGTGTTACATCCCGTCCCTAACTTTATTGTACTTTATTCCCCGACGGTGTAAATTGACGAAAATGCCCTTGGAGGCTTATTGAGTCCTACGTGGACAATTATTTTCTATCGACTTATTTCTGTACTTTTAACGTACTTTTCTTCTTATACACTTCGTTACGAACCCGTAGACGCGAACGGGACATCTTTCGGACTTGTAACGGACAAGTTACGAATAGGGGCAATTCGGTAATTTACCAAATTACGGTATTTTTAGAAAATCAGTGGGCTGTTGCCTGTGGTTTCTGTGAAGACCAAGTTGGCCTGCTACACTGCTTGAATTCCTGAGACTTGATGCATGCTTGTCGGCATGCAGAGAGCATCCATGCAAGTTGTGACTTGCATTTGCGTCTTTAAAATCACACAACTAGTGTGGGATTTCTCACACTGCAAACCGAGCTACAGCCTCTATACCACTGTTCTCACTCTGCCTTTCCTCCCCGAGACCACATACTCACACAGAAACTGTGCAAGCTCGATAGAAAACCAAAACACCAGAAAATTTACTCAAGCCACCCGAGCTTGTCCTACTGCCATTCTCGACCTCACCTCAGTCCAATCTTACACCTGTGTGCATCACCATCATCTCCCTCACCAAAACCCGAGCCACAGTGAGCCCAAAAAATCTGAGAATTTTCTCGGCGAAGCAATTCCGATTGAGAACCCTAGTTTCAAGTCTCGATCAAGCCTCAAATTGTCACCAATCGACTATTGGGAACCCTGGGACCACAACCCAGGGCCTGCATGTGAAGGAAACCCCGAGATCAACGAGTTCAATTTTTGGCCGATTCTTTCGAGGTCATTTCCAGCCATCTCCGGCCACCTTTTGAGGTGGTTATAGGTAAATTCGAAACCCTCTCGTCCTTAGCTTCAATTTGACACCTTTTGGGTGAAAAATGGTGAATAAATAAAGAAGTTCGAATTTTTCCAGATTTCCGGCGATATTTTCCAGATTCCGGCGCACGGCAACCGGAAGTTGCAGCGGTCACCGGAGGTGTGACGTCATCGAACCCGGTCCTAACGTCAGCAAACCGGTCTGTGACGTCAGCAAATCCGGTCAAACCGGTGGAATATTCCAAAGGTATATTCCGTTTAAACCTTAGCGATGTCAAGGAATATTCCCTAACGGTGACGGAATATTCCGTAACGCCGTTAGAGAATATTTCGTCAGTTAAACAGAATATTCCGTTAAAGTTAACGGCACACCGTTAACTTTAACAGCACGTCGTTAAATTTAACGGCGAGTGAACAGTGGGCGCGTGGCACGCGTGGGAGCGCGTGAGCGCACGTGCGAGCGCGTGTGGGAGCGCGTGAGCGCACGTGCGAGCGCGTGTGGGAGCGCGAGCGTGCGTGTGGGCGCGTGGCCGAGCGTGTGGGCGTGTGTGGGCGCGTGACCGCGCATGCTACCTTGTGGCGACACGTGGCAGCGCGTGAAGCACGTTTCCAACGATTTCAAGTCCCGAAACGAGCAAACAAGGGGGATTTCGAGTCTTTTCCTTATTTAAAATTGGAATAGACTTGTTTAATGATTAGTTTAGTATTTTCCCATATAGGTGAGACCTATCCCGAGGAGCTACGAGCTCAAGCTAGATACGGTGGTTACAACCCGACGACATACCAGTGAGTGGGCCCTTTTCTTTACCAAATATTATATTATTAGTATGTGTTTTATGTGATTTTATCACTTGTATAGCATGCCATGTTTTATTAACTTGAGAAATGATTTACTTGGCATATTATGACTTATTAATCATGCTTATTTGGTTTTATTGATTTAAATTATGGCATGTCTATACGTTTTGGTAAATTATTACTTATCACACATATTGCACGGTGTTAGCACTGTCCGGGCCAGGAACAGCTTCACGTGTATGTTCACACGCACCGACACGCTCACTTTGGATCCATTGTAGGTGCCAGCCTGTTCTAGGTCGTCTTGGTGACTAGACTTGTTGTGACGCGCTTAGCGCCAGCTTCACGTGCATGTAGTGCTAGAGCGTAATTTATTAAACACCCAGCTTGTCATGTAGCTACTTTCTGCATGACTTGTGTGCATTGATTATGCGATAAGTAATGTGATGTTTTATACTGCTGTTGATATCTTTTTACCCGTATCCTTGTGGGCGTAGGCTCGTTTATTTCGTTATTACCAGTACTGTTAGTAAACTTATATTTTCAGTAAACTACGAGTTTTACAGCGAGGGGTTATTCTAAACTTTTGAAAAGGTTTTATAAAACGGTACTTGGCCCCCTCACCTTTGTTTTTCGCCCCTCCAGGACATAGATCTTAGTTAGCTGACGAGACCGCGTGGCTGCTGTTGATATTATCGTTTTTACCCTCAGTGAAAGTATGTTTATTTCTTTTCAGTTGTGTTCTATATCCATCCTACGGGATGGGAATATTCTTTTAAACCACTGCACCTAGCTCTGATATTTGTGTATTCATGGGTCTTAACCCACACCATACACTTCCGCTCTGTATTTCTCTTATTTTAGCACAAACTTTGATTTAAATTTCTTCATTATTTCTCTATTAATTTCTTATGACTTCGTCACTCGTCAGGAGTGACGGTCAGCACGCCTCGATATCCGGTGTCCACCTGGATATTCGAGTCGGGGTGTGTCAAAATGTTAGATCAAACCATAATACATTTATTAATTAAAAAATGTTTAAATACTATGTAATGGAAACTTTGATCTAATGACAACTAATAATGGAAAACATCTCATTAGAATGGATAACTAATTGGGTGATGCTAGAGAAATTATCTACTTGAATAATATTTTGTAGACCACATGATGTAGCAGTTGATTGTTGGATTTTTTGTTAAAATCATTAGAAAAGGTATCCAACCATCAATCATTACATCATGTGGTCTATAAAATATAATTTAAAAATATGGTTTTCCTAATATTTTCTTAACATAATTTATTTATAATTTTAAAAAAGTTCAAAAAATGATTTAAATTATTTTTTTTTAAGTTGTATAAAAGGAGGAGCATTTTTTGTATTACGAATGTTTTACCAAATTTTCCTTCTCCTTTTATATGGTTTTTCTACAAAAAAATAATTTAGGAATTAAGTATTTTTTTGTTTTTGTTATTTTTTTTCTTATTTTGAAATTTTTAATTCAATTGTAATTTTTAAAGTTCATGAAGAGCATTTTAAGATATTTTGAATATTTTACCATTTTAGGTGCTACTATTAGATAATTAATTTATTAAATAAATAAATAAAGATATTGAAAGATTAGAACTCTGGGTTGGCAATACTGATAGTCTGATACAATACGGCTTGAAGATGAGAGTGAGCGACAAAGGCTATTGGCGGCGCACAGACTTGAAGATGGAGAGATGGAAAGCTCTAAATTTGGGGTGGGTATCAACTGATTTATCTTCTTCAGTTCAGATTTAGCCAAAACTTTGGAGAAATTTCTACAAATTTCAAATTTTCGAAATCTTCAATTTGCTCCGTAGAAATTTCCGTAGTAAACCGGCAAATATCGTCGATATTCACCCATTTTCCGATATCTCGCCGATAAAGGGTGAAGTTTGCATCTCACCCCCGTTTCCATATCGATCCTTGATTTTTCCGATATTTGGACGGAAATATCGACAATTTCGTCGATATTTTAAACACCGTCTATGACCATCACTATAGGTAATATACTTCTTTATAGTTGTCTTGAAATTTTTCGTGGCTTTAACTCGTGTTTATATATCTTTGTCCTAGATATATAATTATTTTGTATCTTTAATACAGATAGATAGTGATTTTTTTTTCCATATTTATATCTTTTTTATAGGTAGACAATTTTAAATATTTTTTAATAAATAGAAAATTGATCATACATTTTTGCAAGCCAAAAAAAAGTGTAATAGAAAATAATAGTATGATTAATACAATTGTTTGAAAGACATGATTAGAATAATTTAATTTAATTTCATATTTACTATTAAGGACAAAATAGTGGGTCCAACTTCAGTGCTACGTACCATTAAATGGTACGTACTGTTAAATGGCTAAGATTCATTTGGGGCCCACTGCAAATTAATCTGAACCATTCAATAGTCGTACCATTGAATGGTACGTACCACTCAAGATTTTTCCCAAAATAGTCGTACAAATAAAAAATAAATGTAAAATTAAGTTTAAATCGAAACTACATAAATGCTGGTTAAATCCATAAGTAGCATGAATCTAAATCAAAAGACCCCTTAGAATAATGATGTAAAACTGTTTTCATACTCCCCAAAGAGCTTCTGGGGAAGCAATGAAATATGAAAATTATATTAGCCTAGTAATTGTCAAGGTTAATCATCATAAACGAACAGAAAATTACTATATGCTGCCCTATTTTAACACATAATATCTACGGTTATTGTTAATATCTATCTTGGTTTTGCGTCATCAATAATATCTACTTGAAGCTTAAAATAAAACATAATAACTCAGGTCAAAAAGTAGAGATAGACTACAATACCTACAAGCATTTCATATTTACAAGCATTTTATATTTACAAAAATCTAACTATTAACTGTTAAAGAAATCTAACCATTAATGATTAAATTTGTGTAAACATAAAATGTTTGTAAGCGGATCCCAAAAGGTGAGCAGTTTTTCAAGTTTTCCAACTATCAACTACCTGGCAAAGGGTGAAGATATCTCATGATCATACAGAGATGAGCTGACCGATATTTCCGTGACGGTGAGGCCAATTTTAATACCTAAAATCAAGGATGACTATACAATTAAATATATACAGATTAAAATTATGAAACTTAATTATCTAATTAGTGGCTTTATTGAGGTCCAGCCAGCCTTAACATGGAGTTGCTGGTATATCTGGGTTCTGAAGATCAGGCTCATCAGTAGCAACTGGAGATTCATGCGATCTGTCTCGTGACCGAGGAAGGAAACATTACTTGAAGAAAGAAGGAAGAAGAAATAACAAGCGAGTTTGGTTCTTTTCTTCAACTCCATTAATTCTTGTATCTTTTGCAAGCTTTCATAGTGTCATTCGTTTGGAAGAAAATTTTATATAGGGTTGTATCAGAATTCTGATTCTAACAGACACAAAATATTGGTATAATATATATTACTGTTGGTGTAGCTCAAAGAAAAGCTTTCAAGAAGCTATAAACGACTTGTTCCGTTTTCGTAGCTTGACCTAATCAAACAGTGGCGGAGCTCGCTTAAAGAATCTAGGCGCCAATAACATATTTGTTGACCATTTTCTAGTATAATTACATGAAAAGTTTAGACTTTTTGTAAGCCAATTACATGAAACCACATAGAGACTGGGTGCCATGGCAACCTCTAGTCTACATGTAGCTCCGCTCCTGTAATCAAAGTATACGAAATCTTACCGTATAAAAGACATACTCTAGATATACTCTATAGTGCATACCAAGTCAAAAGTATTTGTGTATTTTTTTTTATATGATACTTTGTATAAGCCAGTAGACCTGGTTCCTCCTGTGAGATGGATATCCCAAGGTTTTGGGGTCAAGAACCAGTGGAAGGTAAATGATGATGTAAACTTAGGGTCAAACTTTAATAGTATGTATCATTCAATGGTACGTACTGTTGAATGGTTTAAGATTCATTTGGAACTCACTGCAAATTAATCTGGGACTATTCAATGGCCGGACCATTGAATAGTACGTACCACCTAAGATTTTTCCATAAATTTATGCTTTGACGAAATATTTGTGTAACTATATATCAAATACAAAGAGAATACTCACTATGGACTCTGGAGAACAGAAGCAGATCCCAAATGTTTGAAGAAGAATTCAAGCATGATAAAAGTCAAGTCAAGGTAACAGTAGTAAGACATGCTTAACACATACTAAGTATTTTTATGTGTACTTAATTCGTATTCCTGCCGGCCAGTGACGTTACGGTGGGAGATTGGGAAAGAGAACTCAAATATAAAAAATTTAAAAAAAATTTAAAATATGACACCATAAAATAGACACAAGTCTTAAACCATTACATCTTCACACCATGAATTGGCCGAGATTTTTCAATTATTTTATTTTATTTAAATAATTATGCATTGAAAACAAAATTCTGAAATCATTTTATTTAAAAAATGTATTCACTCTCCAATTTCATTTATTATTTTTATTTAATTCTCTCTCAATCCCCTTTTACTCTTTCTTCTTTCTTTCTCCCTCTCCCTTCATATATTTCCTTCCATGTAACAAATATTTCCCTGCTATCTTTCAGTTATGATTAAATGGATATTAAGGTACTAGGTCATTCTGGACTACAAATGAATACAGACTTGTTTGATTGCAGAAAACTTACTCAAAGTAAAATATAGCCAAATAGGCAATGATTGTACTGTTGGAGAATAAGATCTCACTTCGCGTATATGCATGACAAAAATATTTACAATTAATATATGGAAGTTTACACCCCTAATATCACTGATGTCTTTTTTATGAAACCCCACACCTAATAATAGGTGGTTAAGTTGGGACAGTATCAATGATGTTGGTGGTGGACTTGCATGGGCCTATAAAAGTTATCATGGTACCAGAGCAGACTATTTTTTCGACACGTCCTGGGCCTGATTTACTGGGCTCAAATTTGCCTGCTTAAGTTGGACTTTCGAAAAGTTACGCTAGTTCCAGCTTAAGGATATTGAATGACTGGGTCTCCAGTATAATGACTTGACCAATTCCTGATGTGGAAATTGAGTTTCTGTGTGGGGCCAATCGTGAGGGGGCGTGTTGGAGAATAGAATCTCACATCGATCATATGACAAAAAATATAAATTAATATATGGAGGCTTCCACCCCTAATATCACCAAGGCTTTTTGTAATAAAACCCAACACCTAGCGATAGGCTATAGTGGGGCGGGGCGCGGATTGGGTTGGTTCGGTTTGGGATTCAAACCACGACCCAAACCGTACACTACAATTTGCCTAAATTTAAAACTACAACCAAACTATAATGACTTAAAACCGATGAAATATGTTCACTAATGTTGCGGTGCAGTTTGGTTCGGTTTGCAATTTAACATGCACATATATTCATTCTCGGATTTCATTTATTAAATCTTTTACACAAAAAAAAAAAAAAAGCATGCATGATAAAGAAACATATATTATAGACTATAGAGTATAAGCAATCAAAAGAATTCCACAAACAATTAGACCATTCAAATAAAACCAAAATATATCAAGTATCATCTATCAGCCCACTAAAACAGTTTTGCATGGTCTCGAATCTAACATAAAAATTAATGTGGAGATATGATATCACTATTTTGCGTGAAGACTTATATATATACTTACACTAATATGGTGGTGCGAGAAAAAAACTAGTGGTGGTGCGATGATGAGACGTAGAGGAGATAGCTTGAGAAGAATGGTTGTCGTCAAACTAAAATGAGCGGGTGAGAGAGTTTTGTGATGGTAGGGGAAAAGAGTTTTATAACACACACAATATATTTAGTTAAATACTAAAATTATATAATATTATATATATATATTTATATATATTAATACAATTGGTTTGGTTTGGTTTGGTTTGGTTAACCCGCGGATTGTAAAAATTGAAACCGCATACTAAACCATTTCTTTCAGTTTGGTTCGGTTTTATAAACCGATTGGACAAAAATACAAAAAAAACCAAATCAACCCAAACGGTTTGGTTTGGGTTGGTTTTTCGATTTTTCGGTTTGTTTGCCCATCCCTAGCCTATAGGTGATTAAATTGAGACAATATCATGTTTCATGATGCTGTTGACTGAAACAGTATTAACACCTTGAGATTTCAGAAAAATAAAATGGTGCAACGCCTTTTTTTTAGGTTCATTTCTTAACCTTTGGAAAATTGTGAATGAAACTTCTTTTACATTTCAATTACATATTCATCTTGATGCAACGTCATCTTGATGGGTTGATGCCCTCATGGTTAATTAGTGCAATGTAGGGAAGAAATTAGAAAGGGATAAAAAAAGGTAAGAGAAAATGAATGGAAAAGAAAGAGAGGGAAAGATATGCCGATTGCCGAGAGGACGAAAAGAGATCAGAAGATTCAGACCGGAGAAGAAAGAGTTAAGTAGGGAATTGAGAGAACTTAAGGGAAAGCTTCAGCATGGAGGAGACGTCAACGTCGGATATGTGGACTAACACCGAAGTCACCGGAGATGTGGGCGGCCGCTGTCAGCGAACAGGGATTGGTTTTGGTCTGCAATGGTGAAAATAAAGAGACCTGGAAATTCTAAAGGTGGGGTGGGCAATAGAGGGATAAATTTTTCAAATAGAGGAGAGATGGAGGTGTTGGGTACTGTGTTATCATTATTATTTTAATAAAATTATTAAGGAATTATTATTTAATGGTCTAAGACTTATGTCAAAACTTATATTTATTTTGTGGTGTCATAAATTATTCTATATATATATATATATATACACGCGCCCATTTTTAATCAAATGATGAGTGTTCTATGATTCATATGGAGTTGGCTACCATGCTTGTGAGCATGGCATACTTACACTTATCTCACCGTTAAAAGCATCTAACGGTTGGGAAAAAAAATTTGAGGAAAAAGAAGGAGACCGGCTAACCGGGTCCCCGAGCTAGGCATTTCTTCTTCCTCTCTCTTACGTCCCATGTTCGGTGGTTGGGAGAGGTCGATGACGTCGGTGGTGGGAAGAGGCCGACGACACTAGCGATGGAGAGAGGTCGTCGGGTGCTGCGGTGGGGAGAGATCAACGATGACCTAGGAGAAATAGCATTTGACGAGTTTCCCGATGAATCCAATTTCCAGGTGCGTTCCATAAATCCATAAATTTAATTGTCGATTGTAGATATTTGTGGTTTGTTCTCATACACGACTTCCCCGCTCTATCAGAAACCTTACCCTCACTCTCTCTCCCTCCTTACCTCCCTCTCTCCCCTTCCTCGTCAGAAATCCCAAAGTATCGAAGCATGACATTTTCGCACCATGTTTTCTCTCTCCTCCTCTTCTCTCCCTCATTTCGATTTGTTTGATAACGGGGTAAAGGTTGGTTTTTCTTTGATTGCGTGTAGATTGTCTGATTTTTGTTTTTAATTTGTTTCAGATGTAATGGAGGATGTTGATGCATATTTGTGTTTAAATTCTGGGTTTCAGCTTCCGGTGTCTCTTCAAGAAGGTATTTTTTTAATTTCTCTAATTGTTTTTCCTGATTTGGGTTTATTGGCATTTTCCTCTTTATTTTGATGCTAGAGGATTAGGTTTCAGGTAGGAGATCTTGACAAAGGGGCTTCTACATTCCGTTGGCCATTTGGCTTTCGTTTAGTCCATGTAGAACCTGGCTTTCGTTATCTAACACCAATTCAGCTCTACCTTGAAATCCTTAAGTCATACAGTTTTTCGAAATTTGTATTCTTCTTGTTTTGTCTTTGTATACATCCAAATTGCAAATCAATCTCTAGTGTATTTGTGATACATATTTTGTTTTAATTTTTTTGAGGATTCCAATGGATGAGTTCCATTTACTTCAGGGACACATACACATGTTTTGGTATATATTTGGGGGAGGTAGAGTGTTGTGCTTGGGTTGATAAGGAGGAAGATTCTGTTCTTGGTAGTGGACAATTTTGACAGGAAGCAAATGTTTGCTTCTCTGTTTATATGGTTTCGGATAACTTACTCTATTTGCTCATAGTTATAAGAACTGTAACCTTTAATACCATAAGAACACAAACTTCTCTAATTAATTAAGGGTAGCAAAGATGATTCTTTCCAAACTTCAAAGTTTAAACTTGTGACGTTGTGAGGGGATAGATAGGATAGACAGGCTTCGACTCATTTGTCTCCAGTACAACATATTTGCAATTGTTAGGTTGGGTTTCTGTTTTTTATATTTTATTTGGGCTAATAATTTGCAAACAAGATGAGAATTTAATGTTAGTTTATTCTAGTTGCTGATTTGGTTGCAGTTGCTTCAATCACTATTGGACTTTAGTTCTTTAAATAATCCAATGAACTGTATTTGATGATTTGTTTCATCCTCTTTGCTTCATAGGTTTATACAACCTATTATAATTGGACTACTTGAACCATACATATATAAACGAAAGCTTATTCATGACATTGAATTACTATCATGTGATAACTTAAAGAACACATCATGTTTAGCTCTGACGACTAAATTCACTAAGCAGCATTGTTTGCTGAATATGTACTTGGATGTATGATTAGCATGATTAAACTAATATACGAGATTCATCATGGTTGTAATTCTGTTTTTTCATATGTTTAATCTTGGTAATATTTGCACTTGATATATGCTATGATCTGTTCGTATGGTGAATGCTTCCTTACTCAATATTTCAAATATTTTAGTTGATTGATAAAGCAAGAGAATATTTTGGGCTGTCTGATCTTGAGAAGCATGCGCAAGCTGGTGGCATACTTAACGTTCATATTGGTGATGCCCTTTCTCCTTCAGTTAATATTCCTGGAGGATATGCTGGTGAGATCCTTGTCTACATGGCTCGTTGTATTACCTGGCTCACATTCTTCTGTTTCTTTGGATGTTGTGGACAGATTCGAGGGTTTGTTTTGTAATTTTGGTACTCTTGTGCATACTTCTCGATGTGTAAAACATAGTTCTTTACTGGTGTGACCTGATCTAGATTTTGTTTCTATGCGCTTGTGTTAAATGAATATTTGAGAGCAAATTTGGATTGAAATTAAGTCACTTGTATAAACTTTAAACTTGACGCTTTCACCTTAGATGTGCCAGAATTGTTTTCTAATATCTATAATTATGCTTTCAAGTTCCTTAGGTATCATAGCATGTCTTTCTGTGGGAATCTATGGAGTGTAGCTTGATTGATGGCTATTCTGTTATTGATATCATGTCTCTTATATTTTTATTGTGCTGCTTTCAGGTCAAACTTCGAAAGAAAGCATCCTTACTAGAAAAAGTTGATGGCAAGATAGCACAACTTACAGTAAAGGTTGAAGGATGACATTGGCGGTGGTTATAATTGCAACCAAAAGGATATTATTGTACTGCTAGTGGTATGGTATATTGAGATATGTAGAAAAATTTATGTTAGATAGGTTGCATTCTTGTAAATTTTTACACTTCGAAATAGAGATTTGTATTTGAAATAGAGTGACAATTTCAAGTTTCAGAATTTAATTTATTTTTGCAATTGATTCTTATGTTTTTTATATAATTAATTATCATAATATGATGTTGGAACAAGCAGAGAAACTAATATTTTAAAAAATTGAAATAGCAAACATGCGTGAATTGAACGCCTTGAATAGCAAATCATACACCTTTTACTGCGCACTGTTTTGTGTCGTGAAAAATGTACATCTTTTATGGCGTGCCATAAAAGAGATGGACTTTTTACAAGGAGGGCTTTTATGGCACGCTCCCTGTGTGCCATAAATTGCTATTATGGCATGCATTGTGTGCCATAAATTGCTATTTGAGGGGTTTAGAAACTTAAAAAGTGAAAAGAAAGTCATGAAAACTGCTGCATAATTTTTCCAGATTTTTGGTCATAAAATTCATCTTTTATGACGATCTTCAAAGAAAGTTCAGTCGCTAAAGGTTGTTCATATTTTTAGCGACTGTTTTTGGGTATGAAATTACGTCACTAAAAATCTGTGTTGGTTCCCATTAGAGGGTATTAATGTGAATTAATTTTTTCTAATAATTAAAAAATACCAAACCACATTACAAAATTCATAATAATTAATTTACACGTGTAAAAAATGCAAAAACAATATGAAAACGCTCGTGAACTCATCATCTATGCTTTTACGATGGTTACGTCATTGTTTAGATTTTTAAAACCCTTCAATCTCTCTTGAATAGTGTATTTAAAAGAGTTAAAAAAATTTGAAAATTATCATAATAATTAAAGTACAAGACTAAAAAATATAAAAAAAATAGACAAACGCTCGCATTGACAAGATCTACAACTTTTGTGAAGGGGTCAACTTCAAAATTCGACACCATAATCCATGAACCTTAGCTTTATATTTTAACCGTCGATTGTAGTTTACATTTATACTCCATTATTCTCAGCGGATTTCTTTTTTTTTTTCATAATTTTTTTTTTAAAACATGATATTTTAGGGAATGCAGAAAGATGAACGGTTCGGATTGTTGATATCATATTATGATATTTACGATTAGTTGAAATATGAGTCGATGTTATATAGTTTCTATAAACTTTATAAACTCCAAGCTATATTTTCACTAACTGTAAAAATCTGAACGTGATATCAACGATCCGAACCATTCATCTTTTTACATCCATTAAATGATTATGTTTTCAAAAAAGAAAACCTGAAAACATGAAATACGGTGAGAAGTATAGAGCGTAAACGTAAACGACAATCGACGGTTAAATATAAATCTAAGGTTCATGAATTATGGTGTCGAATTTTAAAGTTGATCCCTTCATGAAAGTTGTAGAACTTGTCATTATGAGCATCTATGTTATAGCCCGTCCTGGGATTTATAGTATTTTATACCCGAATATGTGAAATGACAAAAATACCCTTAGTTGGGCAATGTTTGACTTTGGTTGACTTTTGAGTCGTGACACGTACAATTTTTTTCTTAGCTTTTTCTTGTTATACTGGTCGATACGAACATGTGGATGCGAAAGGAACGAAATTCAGAGTTGGAACGAAAATTCTGTGGAACGTAAGGTTCAAGGATAATTTGGTAATTTTGTATTACCATAGTTGATTATCTTATGCTAGCTGGTTAGTTTTTTTGTTGTTTCTATTAAATTATTGTTTGCTTATATTTTCGGAAAAATCTTGAGTGGTACGTACCATTCAATGGTACGACTATTGAATGGTTCAGATTAATTTGCAGTGGGGCCCAAATGAATCTTAACTATTGAATGGTACGTACCACTGAAGTTGGACCCTATATTTTCTTTTGCCTCTTTTTATTTTTATTTGTTTTCCCAATAAGTGGACTTAAGTTGTTTTTTTTCAAAAATTGAAGCCCATTCTCTCTCCTCCCTTCCGTATTCGCCCTCTCTCCCTCCTCTGGTTCACGCTGCAATAGCAGCCCAGAAAACACAAAGTCGATAGCAGCAGCAAACGCGACAATGTTGTCGTCCAACGGTCACCAATGCTCGTCAAATTATACCTCCATAATCCTCTTCTCGTCCTCTTTCCAACCCCAAAATTAGCTTCTACGAATTCGTAGCCGAATCTTCTCAATTTCAGATCTTAGAAACAGTGACCGTGGGTTTTCCGGCCAAGTTCCAACATAGCCCGCCAGAGTTTGACTTCGACCCAAGAGATAAAAATGGCCCTCTCTTCGTGGGCCAAATTCTGGCGAATCCAGACTAATTTGGCGAATCCAAATTCTGACGAATTTGGGGAGGGTGGGCTCAAATTTTTCGGTCAAACCAAAGCTCAACGGTCTGAGATTGGATTCGACTAAAATCTCAGGTAGGTTGTTTAGACAGAGGAGTTGGTAAGTCAATTGGGTAGTGATGGTGGTTCGATTGGCATTGATTGTGCTTCATTAAGTGGTGGTATTTGGGTATGAGAGTCTCACTTGCTCCGGGGTATTTGGTCGGATCTGTGAGTGGTGGCCTGGGAAAAGGAGTGAGGTTTTGATTCAGGCGAGGGGGAGGAGGATGGAAGAATTGGCTGGAGAAAATAGGCACGTGCCCCACGTGGGTATAACTTTTACCGATAACCTACACAATCAGTTTTTATCTCAAATTATTTGGTGATAGCATTTAGTGCACACAAGCACTCTAGCCAATCCCGATTCATATATTCTAAATTGAGGTCGAAATTGGGGAAGGTAGCACTTTTCAGTTGCTGAGCTCACTTTGCCTAACTGATCATCTTATGCTAATATTTAGCGTCTTAATCATGCTTATCATGTATAACAATAGTATTTTAACTCTTGGCAGCAAAAGGTTGAGTACTTTGCACTATTTGGAACTTGTCAAAGCATTTTTTTTAGTAGTTGTGAAATTTTGGGAATGACACATTTGATTTAGAGATTTATTTTTCTTTCCTTTCTTTTTTTATCCATCATATGGTAGATCAAGCTCATCAACATGCAGGTGGCATTAAACATGTTGGAGATTCTTGACCAACAACAGCAACAGGAGTTCCTAACTCACTTAAGAAAGGTGAGACTGGACCCGTGTGATTTGAGAGGCTAAACGGGCTCGGCTGGCCGGTGCTGGAGGCTGGTGAGGACTCTGCATTCCCCACATTCTTGTTTCGAAAAGTATTTGAAGTGAGGTCTTTTTGGACAAAGATTTTAAATATGACCCGAATTCTTTCCCATACAGAGGTGCCTCTTGTCATTAGGGTTTGCCTGTGCATATAAAGGAAGGAGGCTGCAGATATGACAAGAGCTGATGATGAAGCCAGCCCCGCGATGAGTAAGAGGCCCCCAAAGCTATTAAGGCCAAGACTGTTGGATTGATCGGAGAACTGAGAGTTTGCATCTTTACAAGTGGCTTGTTTCCCGAACCATTTGCTCTCGATTTCTTTCATCTCGTCTCCCTCCGTCAGGTTCAGAATCGCCTTTGAAACATCAGGTACAAGAGGTGAACCTTTGGGGAACACCTAGATACATACATGAAAGACGTATGAGTACAAGGTTGTCTCTTAAGAAACTTTGCAACAACATAAACTTATGTTGTCAGATTCTGAATCTAGATCATTGAGCATTACTCAAGAAACATATATAGGACTTAAGATTGTGTTTGTGTGCACACGTGTGTGAGAAAGAAAGGAATTGAGGACTTACAAATGCAAAGCCTGATGTCTTAAATATTGGCCCAACGATGGTGTATTTGGAGCACTGTTTTGCAAGAAAAAGCCTCAAGTTTGGGGTTTCATCAATAGCGGCAGCAATACCACCTTTTGCAGTCCCCTTCGTCAAAAGTTCGTCACATTCTTCTGGAGATGTATAGGCCTTAATCTTCTGTTTATCAAAACCTCTATCTAGCAAAAGTTCGTAGATGAATGAGCCCTTTGTATATCCCACACTCTCCTTCTTGTTTATAAGCTCGTTTAGATCAGAAAAGGTTGGCTGGAGTTGTTGGATGGTTAACATTGAAGTCAGGCTTGCCGTGTAACTTTGAGTAAGGATTAGCACTACAAACAGCCATACTATCACCACAAACCTAGCCAAGTTGCTAACCACTGTCTCCCCTATATGTAAATTAATTGAAGTAAAAAATAGGCAAAAACAACAATTTGTACTATTTCAACATGCTAACTAATTATTAGGGTACTTCTACTTACGATGTGCAAAAACCATGGTTGAGAAGGAGAACCACAAGCTTGTGCCGACTTGATTCGAGGGAGGGCCACGAAAATCTTCGTTAATGCGGTGTTCGAGAACCCAAATCACCGAACCAATGAAAATGAAAAAGCAAGAACTTGTAAGCCAGAGATCCCATGTCAAAGGCTTCAAGAAAACCCATGCATTTTGGCGCTTGTAATCTTTAGTTCGCACCACCATTACTACACCTGATTCCGTATATGGCAATGTGAAATCCACATACAAAGACCTGTTTGCTCTAATTGTCGTGGCTGCGGCCAAAGCATCGTAATTCTGTGAAACAAATTAAACATGCCAACATAATTAAGTTGAACTGCGTTTCATTTCAATCATAAACAAAACAGATTAAATTACATTAAATGAGGTTTAGATGATTTTACCCCAAGGTAAACTTGATCGACTAAATCATTGTAAGTGCCAGCAGTTGTACCATCAGGTTTTGCAAAGGGAATGAAATCATAAATAACAGCATATGGTAATTTTTCCATGACAGCATTAAAGACGTCAATGCAGTAACCAGAAACATCTATTGTGTTAGTACTAGGATCACGTACCACCTTAACAAACTCCGGAGAACCAATCTTCACCGGAACTCCCACTCTTAGTTTTCTGTCGTTCGTGGGGATCTCCCATCCTTTTGGAACAGAGGTAGAATCCCCAGGCCATATAATGGGTCTCATGTTGGATCTAGAAGTTGAATATGTAATACTCTTTGTGTTTGTGGAGTTTATGAAATTTTTCATAAGTCCACTTCCAGGTGTCCAAAAACCAATTTCTCTTGCTCCATCACCATTGACATTGACTATTTCAAACACTGAAGACTGTAACTCCCCATTGACAAAACTGAAATCTCCTGCAATGCCTTTAAATTGAGTACTTGATAAGGATTCGAAAAGTTTTGGGCCATTTCGAGAGACCCCGAAAGTTAAAAGATCTGTTGAGGATGAGTTGATGGAAGCATTTGTCTTTTCGAAGCCAAAGTTTCTAGTCCCAACATTTTCAACTGCCATGGCTAATGCAAAAGCAGCATCATAAGCCCAAATTGAAAAAACATCCAATTCGACATCAACCACGGACGGATTTTTCTGTTGGAATTGCCTCTTCCATCGAACTCTAAAATCGATAAGCTCTTCTGTTTTCGGTACATAAGTCCTCACACCCAACACACCTTGCATTGACTTGATGATTGAAGAATTTATTGAACTTACATGATTTGTTAGGCCATTGGTCATGATCCAAACGTAGCCTTCATTCATCATACCGATCTCTTGTGCCCTGGTGAAAAGACGAGAGCCAAGAGAGGGCGACATGTGGACGATGAAGACCCTAGTTTGCTTTGTCATTAACTTGTAAAGCTCTGCGGCAAGTTGGTCATCGGTGGCCATTGGAGATATGGCACTCCGGTAGGGCACATGAGCTTGAATTTCGTGCAAGGCATCGACCAAAGACGGTAATACTCCCTCACCAAACTCATTGTCTACGTAGATGGGCACCGCTTCTCTCCATCCAAAGGCTTGGATAATAGCACTTATGGCTTTCACTTGAGAGGAATCATTTTGCGCTGCTCGGAAAAAGTATGAACCCTGAATGGAAGTGAGGGAAGGATTTGTTGCCAAAAATGAGATTATGGGAACTTTGGCTTTGTCTCCAAGATCAATTGCAAAGTTTGCTTGCATTGACGACGCAGGACCAATGATTGCTTGCACTTGAAGATTCTTTATCAGGTCTAAAGCTGTTATAACAAAAGAGAAAATAAAAACAGGAAGTAATTAGAATGCAGACTCAAACAGTCTCATTGAATCAAAAAATAAAGAATAGAGTAGGACTCAAAATGAATCCGAAAAGGAGAAAAAGAGAGAGACCTGCAGCAGCTGCGTCGACAACGTCTTTTTTAGAGTCCCTAATGCTCAAGACCAGTCTAGTTCTAGAGGAACTGTGAGAGGAATAAAAGTCCGAGAGGGCCATTTCAATGCAGCTCAACCGAACTTTTCCCCTCATAGAATTAAGATCATCAAGAATTACACCAACATTCACCGGGATTGTTCTATTCTGTGACTTCTGTCCAATGACAAAGGAAATATGAATGATGAAAGAAACAAGGAAGAAGAAAGAACAAACAAGGTTGATTGGTTTCTTGAACTCCATGTCCGTATCTTCGATCACCAAGCTTCGATAATGTGATTAGTTTAAAGGATTTTTATATAGGCAGGATTGCTGGCCATATGCTTATAGCATCAGAATAATCTCAGATTCTAACAGAAGCAAACTTTTGGTATAAAATACATGATTGATTATGTCTAACAGTTTCTTATTATATTTAACTCTATTCATAGCTCAAAGATTATAATTTGTCAAGAAACTAAAAACGAATTAAGGACACTGCATGTTCCGTTTACCTTGACCGAATCAAAGTATACATACGTAACTTTCGAATACTATACTGTATAGTGTATAGTGTATAGCGATACCGAGTCAAACTAGTTGTGTATAATATACTTCATTCACATGTTCCAAGTATTTAGCTAACAAAGGATGCCGCTGACTGTTTGTTAATACTCTGCTTCCAAGTTATTTCGATGATTGCGGAACCTCGCTTTGATTAATACCGAAAATATTCTAAATCTAGATGTAAGCGTTAAAACTGAGAAAATTAAAGGAGAAATATTACTTGAAGAGGAATCGAAGCGCGGTTTGAAGTCAAGTCACGGTGCATATATATAGGTCATTACGTACCATACCTACTTAATGTTTGTTTAAGTGTATTATTAGAAGATTAATTTAAGCGGTACCTTTATATTATATAGATATTATATACTTGAAAAGTTTTTGGAATAATGGTACTTTCAAGTTCCAATATCGGTGTCTATGAGAAAATTAAAAAATATCGTAATAAAAGGTTTTTGTTACTTTGAATGCAACTATATTCTACTCTTACAAGTGGAGAGAAATATCACTAGTGCTAGTGGCGATCAAAAAGAAAGTTGAACGAGGGAGAGAGGCTCACTGCTCGAACATATTGGACTAGAGAGGAATGTTTTTCATAATTAATCTTAACACTGAGTTTTCATATAAAATTAAGCTGTGAAATTTGATATATATTTGAATTGTTTTCTGAATCAAAATTAAAATTTCATTCACATTTCACTCATACATCAACCACTACTGGATACATAAACAACTCCTCAGTACATCCTCTTCCACTATAAGTTCTAACTTATATTTCCAATGCCTTGTTCTCCAAGGAAGGCCGGTGAGACTGGATCTGTACGATTTGAATGGTTTGAGGGGCTTGGCTGGCAGATGCTGCTGGTAAGGATTCAACGACATCATGACCCGAATTCTTGGTTCTAAACATGTCCCGAATTCTTCTCCACACATAGGCGATTCTTGTCATTAAGACGTACCCGTGCCTATAAAAGAAGGCGACTGCAGATATGATGAGAGCTAACGATGAAGCCACCAAGGCAATGAGTATGGGGCCTGAAAATATTGTGCCAACTTGATCCGAGGGAGGGCCACGAAACTCTACAGTAATGAGGCGTTCAAGAACACAAGCCACGAAACCAGTCCAGATGAAAAGGCAAAGACTTATCAGCCAGAGATCCCATGAAAGAGGCTTCAAGAAAACCATGGTTGAGAAGGAGAACCACAAGCTTGTGCCGACTTGATTCGAGGGAGGGCCACGAAAATCTTCGTTAATGCGGTGTTCCAGAACCCAAATCACGGAACCAGTGAAAACGAAAAAGCAAGAACTTGTAAGCCAGAGATCCCATGTCAAAGGCTTCAAGAAAACCCTTTGGCGCTTGTAATCTTTCGTTCGCACCACCATTACTACACCTGATTCCGTATATGGCAATGTGAAATCCACATACAAAGATCTGTTTGCTCTAATTGTGGTGGCTGCGGCCAAAGCATCGCAATTCTGTGAAACAAATCAAACATGCCAACATAATTAAGTTGGACTGCGTTTCAATTCAATCATAAACAAAACAGATTAAATTAAATGAGGTCAAGATGATTTTAACCCGAGGTAAATTTGAATTTTTTTTCCGTTCCGTTTAAAAAACAGATTAAATGACGTTCAAAATAAAAGATGATCTACCCCAACAAAAACTTGACCGACGAAATCATTGTTCGATTTAGAGGTAGAATTCAATTTTTTTGCGAGTCCACATCGTGGTGTCCAGAATCCAATTATTATTGCTACATTTCCATTCAGTACATTCACTAATTCGAATTCAAACATTGACGAAGATTCTCCAACTCCAAGATTATCAGTTACAAAGTTGGCTTGCATCGAAGACTTCGATCCTGCGGTTTCTTGTACTTGAAGATTCTTGATCAGGTCCACAGCTATTTGATCAATAGAAAAAAAAAAAAAAGAGAAAAAAAGAGAAAATGGTGTCAAGATCAAGTAATTACAATGCTTCTCTTCATTTAAAAATGGTAATATATATTCAACGAAAAGCTATACATAGTTACACAGCAGGAACCAAAATTGTTGCAAATTTTAACAAAAACCGAAGAAGATAGAAATTTTGAGAGAGAGAGAGAGACCTGCAGCTGCTGCGTCTACAACATCGTAAAAAATCAGACCAACATTCACTGAGATTGTTGTGTTCTCTGACATCGATCGTGTGGCGAAGGAAGCATTAATTCTTAAAGAAAACAGGAAGAAAAGGAAGGAACAAATAATGAGGTTGGCTGGTTTCCTCGGCTTCATGTTTGTGTCTTTGCAATCTTTGATGATGTTATTCACTGGGAAGAAATTTATATGTAATTTTGGCATGAAAATACATGATTAATTAATAATTTGAAGCAATTTCTTTGCACCCTCTCCATCTGCATAAGGTGTTGGAGAAGCACAGAGATAATAGATTTAATTTGTTAATTGATAAGGAACTAAAAACCTCTGCAGGTTCCGTTTACTTTTTGACCCAATCAAAACTATTGCTTAATTTTAAAAAACAACATATTGTTTTAAATCTTCAACTGCCAAAATGTCTTATATAGTATCAAAAAATAAAATAAAACGTTATATACACCACAAGAAAACTTGACAATAGTCACTGACATTTACTAATGGGCATGTTACACACCTGATTCTGCACAACTAAATATCAATGACTATTATCAATTTTTCTTGTAGTGCTAGCTCGAACATGCACATCTTTTTCAAAACGTAGCCAACTAAACTCTTTGATCTAATGGTACTCTTTACTATATTTATAAAATGTACCAAATTCGGATTCCTCTCACCCTAACAATTAAAATGGAGTAAATTAGAAATTCAAATTTTAATTATCACAAACAAATTATTAAATTATAATATTGACTTTCAAAAAAAAAATTTCTTTCCTTGTTCTTTTCGCTTAATTATTGTGCTTAATGGTTATATTAATTACAACTTACAAAACAGCTTCTAGAGCTTTGTAGTTTTTGTTCACGAACCAAAGTTTTTGCCAACATTTTGCAAAACATCGTACAAGTAATTAGAAACGCGAAAACAAATTATGGTCAACCAAACTACAAGAGAACTTTCAAGACGACAAGTACTGAAAGGGTTTAGGGTTTCAGAGATGATGAAGAATCAACAATGTCTTCTTCAAAAATCACATGACTACGAAATAAACGAGATATAATCGTTTTACTAATTAATCCATACATGTACAAGTTAACTACTTCATATCGAGAATATCTTCCGCCTAAAAAATTGCAAGTACACGAAGCAAAAGAAAAGAGTGATCGAGCATCACCTAATCCATTTAGAATTATAAATACAACCATACAGACTGTAAATGGAATAACACGAATCCGATTGCAAATTACTCTTCCCTTGTTGCAGGATCCATCCCAGTTGAAGGGCTGTCCGCAAAATATTCTTGGTGCTTCACATTGACGCCATACTGCTCGATTAAGAATTACAAGAGGAGCAGTTTAGTTCAATGAAAATTAACATAAAAACAATACGGGAAAACAAAAGCGGTTGAAACTACACATAGATTAAAGATATGGACTCCTAACAATCTAAATTAGGGACAGGTGATCAAGATTTTGCTATTCTAGAACTGACCACGAGACTTTAGTAACATTGAAGATTCTATGAGTCCACACTTCTATAGAAAACGTAAAAAAAAATCAGGAATAGGATAGAAGATACCAAAAGGCTCTCCAGTTATTTTTTAAAGGAATACTGAGGTGCATGAAAAGGAAGCCTATCAAGCTAAAGTAATTTGAAAGAGTGTAATCATTACCTCACGCAACGCCCTTGATAGGTCTTCCATCGTCAATATTAGACGCTTATCCTGTTTCAAGATTAAAGTTAAGACCGCCCATAATTAGATATAAATATAAACAAACATCTCACCAGAATAATGATTGGAGTACCTTTTGTTGTTTGTCCCTTTTGTCTTTGACTATAGAAGCCTGTCTCGCTTTGCATTGCCTGTTTAGAGGCATAAGCATAAGCATGTAAATATCTTCCCCACCCGTAATACCTTAGACACTGACTAACTACAAGTGCAACAGCGATGGAGTATAACATAATAATTCTGGACCAACAACCTAAGAGTGCAATTATACATTTCTCGTCTAATATTCGATAAATCAGAAATGTGAGCTTGTGCCATGAGGCAAGAGAAGAAAAATTTAGTGGCTTACTGAAGAGCATCAGTTGCAACCTCAGAAACAAACTTTTGCGTGGCAACAGCTACCAGCCTAATTCTGCAAATAGAACAAAAACCAATTCAGTACATGCAAAGAAATCATCCAATTCAAATGTAAAAAAAAAACAAAACAAAACAAAATTAGCGGCATTTTGCCGTTGTCAGCTCAAATGCAAGTGACACCAAAAGTTGCTCTACATCGATTATTGCACTGGGGATTTTCTTGGGTGCTCCGGAGTACCCGCACCCGGGTGTTTTAACTGTTAGATCTTTATTTTAAAATACAAAAATCAAGATCTAACTGTTAAAACACCGGGTACTCCGGAGCACCCAAGAATTTTTGTATTGCACTGATGCAATCTATGTCAAAAAGCACAAATCATCAAATAAATGGCCAGTTAGCGCAAATTTGAAACTGCTAATTGCAATGAAGGCTGGGAACCAAAAGAACGAATATATAAATACGAGTACCGCAGTCCAAAACAAAGAACGAAACAATCACAGATGACCATGGGTGAGTCCCAAACCAATTACAGACTCCACCTACGGCTAAATTCACATAGCATGAGTATCTAATGAACTAGAAATCTGAAATTTCCGAACAGAAACATACTATGCACTTAACAAAATCAAATTATTAATCTCAACTAACCCTAATGGCAGGAATCTAACTGAGCAAATTGCAAATCTTCCCAAAATTTGAAATTGAAAGAAGTACCTACAATCGAACGTCGGGGCATTGGAAGCCGCTTTTCGCCAAGTAATGCTCCACGAGCTCGTCGGGTATCTGAAAGCAGAAATGTCAGGATTTTGATTTCGATTTGATCGGAATTTGAAGGGAAAAATGAGATTGGAAAGTAGGGTTTTACGGTGGGAGTGTAGTCCATCAAGGAGGCGAGGAACTCGGTGAGGGCGGCGTCATCGTCGTGCTTTCCGCCGTCGCTCGGTTGCTGGTTCTGGTTCTGGTTTTGATTTGGGTTCTGGTTCATCTTCTTTCCCTCTCTCTCTCTCTCTCTCTCTCTCTCTCTCTCTCTCTAAAATTCGATCTTTTTGTCTCTGTATGATTTGAGTCTTCGACTCTGTGACTTGCAGATTTATTGGCCCATTTTATACAAGTATTTTGTTTAACCGGGTCGGGTTATATCTATTTCCGCATCCAATTGCCCGTTTTAGTTACTAGTACTCCAGTAGGATGCGTTCCAACTAGCCGGTTTAAAAATGCTTTTCTAGGAAGCACTTTTGTGCATGAGCGTTTTTATAGGACATGTTTGGCACTCCTGAAAGAGCTATAAGTGCTTTGGTTCAACCAAGAAGGCTTTTAATCCCGTTTGACAGAAACACTTAAAAGTGTGTAAGAGTCAGAAAAGCACTTTTCTAAAAAAGCACCCGCTAGAAGCTTTAGGGTAAAACACTTTCATGTGCTTTTTCAGGAAGCCTTCAGACTTATAATGAAAATTTCAACGTGTTTATAAAAAGCCACTTCTAATAAAAGCGCTTATAGGCAGATACCAGACATAAGTGATGCCCGCATAAAGAGTCTCAAACGATGCATCAAAATTTTGAATAAAAATCCAGGTGCTTTTGCAACCAATAAGCTTTTCTTTTTTTTTAATTCGTCTGTCAAACTTTTTATTATCTAAATACTACTTTAACTATTTTAAGAGCACTTCCAAAACAAAAACATGAGCTCTTATTTTTACTCTGAAGAAAATAACTCAGATGACTATTTTGATGTGCTAATAGCAGTTCGAAGAAAAACTTGAGGAACAGACTTTGCTATATTAATCCCAGGTTGCAAGGGACCAAGATACATTGATAAATCAAGTGACTGAAAGTAACGGTCATCGTCTTCCCGCCAAACTTCTAGCATGATCAGCTGGGGTACAAATTATTGAACAAGTACATCTGTAATTTTAACACGTTATTGGCCATTGCGGCATAAAGGTGAAGAAAAAAAACCCATGTAATCTTCATATCAAGATTCTTGGCTAACAGAGAAAACCCAGGATCTTCACGGAAAAAAACTTTGACAGCTTTACATCACACTCTGCAGTCTGCACTGACGAACCAAACAAAAAGGGAAGATGCTCTATGCTTCTACTTCTTCTGGGTATAACGCTGGATACCGTGTACATCTACAATCCCAGGAGGGAAGACGGGATCAGTAGCTGCTCTAACGGCAACGTTTGCCACAGAGGTAACATTTACTGGAGGAGTAAAGAGAGGCCCAACAAGTGGCAGCTGGCTCAGAGGTCTTATGTTTTGAAATAGCTGCAGTCATATAGTTGAATACGAATCAGTTAATAACTTCAGGTTTCTTAACCTGAGAATATTTTTGTCAAGGAACAATAAGAAACTTGAGCACGTTTTCCAATTTCATGTGTTAATAAACATACGGGAAGTTTGGAATTGGAACGATTCCAATACCAATGATTTAGTAAACACAGGGAGGTGAAAAATCGGAATGATTCCAATTCCTATTCCCTGAAAGTAAACATGCCATAAATGCAGAATATATGAGGAACTAGCACTTTACCATCTCAAGTGGAGAACCAATTACACCAAGAGGTAACTTTACGCTCCCAACACTTCGAGTCCCATATATAAATCCAGGCCTCAAAATCACTCCTGAAAAAGGGCATGTAAATTGTTATGAATAGAAGTGTCCCATAATGTAAGAAACATAAACCATGAAACTAATGCTTCAGTCTACCATGCTTGGTTTCAAGAACACAGTAACTTAATGTTTTAAGAAGATACCAATTGAAATAAGAGAGACAAGATGTAACCGATGGCTAAATAAAACTTCTCAGATCTTAGCCATCAATAGAAAAAATAATGAGAGTAAGAAACCTCACCTCCATATGGGAATTTGGTTAGTAGCTCTGTCTCTGCAGCTCTCTAGATTGGACAAGATACAGTAAAGGATTTTGTGTCAGATAAGATTAGAAATGTTAAGCATTACAAGCTGACTCGTCATGCTAATTCTTCTGGCAGCCATTAAAAACTACCGACCAACATACAAGTTAACTTAAACAAAGCATGGTACCTTTCCCTCATAATATCCTCGCAATAAGTAATTTGCAACGCCAAAATCAGCAGCAGAGATATAAACAAATCTTTTCACACCTGCAGGATCAACACCAATTGTTTAACAATAAATAAACAAAAGAAGTAGCCCGACGGAAAAAGAAAATAATAAAACATATATGAATGTATATACACCTTGTTCAGCGGCAGCTCTAATTGCATTGATGTTAGCAGTCCCATTAATCTTATACATGTAAGAATTGGAGCCAAACCCACCAACACAGGATATCTAGCACAAGAAACCTTATTAGGAAAACAAACCTCTGATCCAGTAATGAAAGCAAAGCAGAAGAACAAAAGGATAAGAGAGTTTTCATGGTTTGAAAATATGTAAGTGGATGGGAATCAAGGTAAACAGAGCATTAAGGGACTACATACAACAGACGTGACACCATCGAGAGCATCCTTCAATGACTCGGGTGATAGAAGGTTTCCTGAAAATGGAAAAAATTTAAAAGGTATTTCTACAGAAAATAATGGGATATCAATAAAATACTATCACAAGAAAGCAAACCTTGATGCCAGGTCATATTGTTGGCCCATGAATCATGTAATTTTGACCTACCGGACCTGAGAAGGAAAATGAGAAGGCATTAAAGTGAGATAGTGTGAATCAAACAAAAACAATCAAATATAGGGTGATTGAAGTGTAATATTTTCCTCTTATGAACTAGGCCAACGAGTTCAGAAAAATAATCTTCGAGAAATAAAAAGGAAACATATTTAATTGACAGACTGACAGTATCCACTTCTTATATAGCAAGCATTCAGATGGGGTACGGCCTAAACTGAACGATAATTCCTCATCATCAAGCAGTGGAGCAACTTCACAACCACACAGACACCAAGAACAATTGTATAGAGAAGAATTGTACCTGCTAAGGCTGGCGACAGACAAACCACAATCTAATGCTTCTCTGCAAACGTGTGAGCCAACAAATCCATTTCCACCCAAGACAAGCAACTGAATTATGAAGCATACAAGTCAAAAAGATAAGATAGCACACAGACGGATACGACAAAACGATATGATGAAATAACAGTTTCATAGTCCTCGAAACAAGATAGTACCTTCTCTGTTGGAGGAGGGGGAATGTTTACAGTCTCTGCTTCCTCAACTTTGAAGGGTTCATCAACCTTATTAGAGTCTGTTGTCAGATACCTACCATTCTTCGGTGCATCGAATACACTGAATTTACAGAAATCAGAAAGTAAGGAAAACCCAATTCTCCTCTAACTATCATTGTTCGAAGTTAGAACCCTACTGGATTCCAGAACCAAAAAGTAATCCAAATAAAAATAAAAGTGTGAGAATATATGCAGCAATGTAGAACAACCAATGGCAGTAAATAATCCGAAAACAGATAAACAAATTCATGAGCCCAGATGATAAAATTTTGTATAGAACCCAAAAAACAGAACTTGAAAACGAAACCTAATAATCGAAGATCCCAATCAATCAATTTAGGGTTTTGCAGTATTTTCCCAATTCCCACTCTTTCTCGACAGCCAAGCATTGCATTGCATATTATTCCAGAAACAAAAACAAAATACCCAAAAGAATCACATTAAAAACCCTAAATTAGAAGTGCAAATATGCGAAATTAAGTATCAACTCCATAAAATTAAAAAATAAAAATTGAGAACAGACGACATACAAGAGCCTGGGAAGTGATGATCTTGAATGAACCAACCGCGAAACGACAGTCCTCATTTTTCCGAATTCGTGCTTCCGCAATTCCCCTTTTTTTCTAGGGTTTCTTAAATTTTGGTTCTTCAATTTACTTTCTCAGAGAATGCCCGGAGCACAAGTAATCGGGAAGTCTGTAGCTGCTTCTTTACAGACAACTCGTTTGGTTTAGAGAGAGAGAGAGAGAGTGATAGAGTGATAGTTTTAGAGAGAGAGAGAACAGATGGCGCGTAACGGTGGAGACAAGTGGTTCGTTGAAGGCCTAGGGAAACTGCGCAAAAGCAAGTCTACTGTGTACACACTCACACCGCAAGCTTTGTGTTTCACATTCACGGTGCCGCGAATTCTCCTTTTTTTTTCTTCATCAAAAATTTATTTTTTAGGAGGACGATATTCCAAATTAAATTACTCCAATTTTTTAAAAGAGGGTTCGAATTTGAATGCAAGAGGAATGCACTAAGTTTGACTAACTGGTCTAATCTGAATTCAATATTTCGAACCACGCAATTGTCCGATCTCACAAACAAAGCACCCTAGTCTCCCTATAGTTTCACACTGATACAAACGGTTGAGATTTAACTAAGTTAAATTTAGTTAAAATTAAACCGTTCTCTCTCGTGCTTTCATGCGCAGGAGAGCGAAGCTCTAGTTTATAATCAACAAAATGGGGACTGGCTACAGTGCTCGCAAGCATCGGATGCTCACACCGATCTCACCCTCCTTCCCTTCCTCTCTCCTCCCTCCTCCCTCCTTTTAACGGTGAGATCGGTGTGAGTATCAAATGATTGCGAGCACCGTAGCCTACTCCAACAAAATGAGCCACTTTTTAAGATGGATCTACCTAAGTTCTTCTTTGGGCCAGATATTGATTTTTTTTCCTGGCCTAAGACCTTCTTGGTTAGTAAACTGACCCAGTTGTATTTGGATTTTCCTTTTCTGGCTTAGAAACCTTCTTGGTTAGTCAAGCTGAGATGGGCTCCAATTTTGAGCCCAATCTTGTTTTCAAATTTTGAATTTGATTGTTTTCAAATCCTTTGTACTAAGTACTTGTAAGTATTGTAGTTAATTTTAAAAAAATTGAACATTTTCACTAAAGAGGCACTGAATAGACGGTATCACGTTTTAGTGTCCCTTTACTGCAAGGGGGAGTCACTCTTAGGATAGGGTGGACTCCAGCCTAGTGCAAAATCTTAGAATTTTAGTGTGTAATTTTGGTGAAGTTCACCCTAGCTAGTAAAATTAGTCCATCCCATCTTCCAGCAAGTCCTTAAAAGATAAAAAAAAGAAAAGTGTAGCCCACCCTTATGAGATTTGTTGGCTCCGTCATTGCTTTAGTGTCATTGATTGTCTATTTAGAATCATTTTAGCGAACAAAAAACTTCCAATAATTTGTTATTCTATATACGTATATCTCTTAGAATTTTAGATGTGAAAAATCTTGTATAGTAGCATAAATGAGTCACTAAGCAGTGTCAAATCAGCTAGATCTAATAAAAACTTTAGTCCAAATCACTCAGATCTTATTAGCTATGAAGAAAACCAATATCTCTCTATAATCCAATTGTAATCCAATTTGTTCTACTGGCATTGGCATCCATGAATCCAAACCCAAAAAAAAAGGTGCATTTTTTGATACTAAAAAATGAATCTGTGTCCAGTGGCCTCCACTGTGGACGTTGACTCTTGTGCTTTGCGAGTGAAAAAAAGAAGAACAAACACCCTGCAAAACACTGATCTTTCTTTTGTGAATGCCAAAGGCCAACACAAAGTGGAATTTACAAGTTGAAAAATCTAATTAGAATCATAATTATTTGGGATAAATAATAGACAACAGAATTTTGGAATTTTGAATCCATCATATTTTCACAGCATGCATGTAAATATGCAATAGTACTACGAAAAAAAAAAAGGAAGAGACATTATATCCGAATATTAGCCAAATTTTGGGTCCTTGGAAATATGTGCTGGTTTTAAAATATGCGCATAAATTAAGAAAACGACTTGAGTCTGCCCTAGCAGTAGCAGTAGTCTTTACACTGGCTAATTGTATTGATTCCTGCATCCTCTTTTATGTACTAAATCTCTAGTAAATTGCCCTACGAAACTGACATCAAACGAACTAAACTCCCAATATATCTGAGAAATACAACTTTTAAAAGTGTGAGAATATATGCAGCATCCAGGACGTTGCAGAACTCGCTGCCCCAATTTATAGAAGAAAACTGTTCTGAAACCATGAAGAAAGTTGATGCTCCACCATAAAATCAATTGAAAACATGAGAAGTAGTTCAACCTCTTATAAGCTCTTGTAAGGTTTCTCTTTTCACCGATGTGAGACTATTTTACCTTCACTTCCTCACAATGCTTAAATACATGAGAGAATCTACTTTGTAACAATTGCAACTCTCATCGTGTTTTGAGTGAGATTGGCAGAAAGACATATTATAATAGAGAATAGCTAAAAATCCCTCCAAAATACTAAAGAAAAACATACCTAGGACGACGGAGTGATGAGACAAATGTTTCTACACAATCAAGTCACTCATAAGTGTTGTGAAACAATCGTCTCATTACTTCTTTTTTCTCCAAACGGAAACACATATATGTTATATCTATGTGAAAGTAATATATAATACATATACATATATATTTATATATGTGATTTGGTGCAATGTTTGTGATGGCTGATGTATGAGCTAGTGCTATTTCCCTTATCTAAATCAAAAGGAGAAGCATATATTAAAAGGATAGGTACGTCACAAAACCACTCAAGTAGAGGGAACAAGTGCCCCCCTCTTTCTCCTTATTTTCTATGTTGGGGCAGAAGATTCCAACACTAAACCCTCATCATGGTTTCTTTCTTTCTGTTTATTAGATTACTTTGGACGCTAACCTTTTGTTAAATATGAACAAATTTTGGCTTAATCATGCCTCCTATCCATTACAAGTACTGTACTGTCCAATGGATTATGACTATAATAATAATATATTTCACATCGTTTGGGCAATCCCTTCATATGTACTTAATTAAATCGATACGATATTATTCTCCTCTTTTAGCTATATGGAGTTTAATTAATTAATTATAGAACTAATCATCACTTACCAATTAATTATTTTTAAAAATAAAGTGGCCGGACAGAAACCCTAATTGGTGCTGCACTCAGAGTTGGTGATTTCAATCTGAATTATATTTATACTGCAAGTCTGCAAATGCTTTTTCATGAAAAGATATGTCCTGTCCGGTACTAATTTTCTAGGTACGTACCAATGAAGACAACTAATCAAGTGGTTAAACAGGAAGGTTAAGTACAAAAGTTGAATGGATCTGCTTAATTATCTCTTTGAGTTTTCTCAACAGAAAGGTGATACCAAAGTTAACTGTGGAGAGAAGAATTCAACTTCTAAGTGGCTTTGAGTTACAGAAGGGGAATATATATTTGACGTGATGAAGTAAAAATGGTCTCAAATAGTGTTTAAATAATAAGTACTGTTTATTAATGGCAGTTAGGCTTTTATGCATGAAATTTAACTACTAAAAGTGTTGATTAACGTAAAACAAGTTGGCACGTGTCGTGCTTAAGTTGATAAAGTTCATGTTTTTTTTTTGTTGGAATAAAGTTCATGTTTAAGCAGAAATTTGGATACCAAATGTCAGAAAACAAGGAAAGAATAAAGTTAGTTTCCACGTTAAGTTAGCGTGCAATGCATGTCTCATTTTCTTTCGTAAAATTTGCAATTAAACCATGCATATATTAGTAAAACTTTTGGTTTGAGATCACTGGGTTACAATTTTTTATTAACCATCACATTTTGATTTCTAATTATTAATTTATTATGAAACTTGTATAATTTTTTTATTTTGGAGAATCTGTAATATCAGGGTTTAAACGTCTGTGTGACACAAAATAACTAGATTTATGATTAATTTCCCATACCCCAAAAAATACATAAAGGAATTTCCCTTTTTTCTACTTCTCTGACTTCTAGTCATATATGTATAAAGGATCCATTATCATTGACAACTTTCAAGTGTAAAAAGAACTATTAATAAAAGGTACACAGCTAGCTAATTACAAGTTACAACATCATTGACTTAAAGATGATAAAACCCTAGCTAGCTAGTTACAAGTTACAACATCATGCAGCATGCATGCCTTCCTAGGACGAACCAAATAAATAATGAATTCATGTTACTCATCTTTTGATCCCTCACTGTATATGATGAACTCATGTATTGTAACAGAAAAGAAAAAAATAACATTTCAATTTTTGTCTGGAGAGGATTCAACCATTACGTACCATTACTAGTCTTACGTATAAAGCATCTGCATGCGGTTTTCCATGAAGTTTTCGAACCTGAGACATTTTCAGATACGCACAAAGTGTTGAAATACATATGCAGATAGAGAGGGTGGGAAAATGAAGGGCCAAATGCCGGAGGCAATGGGACCTGCTGGGCGGAGAGGGTGGCAAGCAAAGCATAAAGTGGTGGCAAGCAAAGCATAAAGAGGGTGGCTGTGTGATCATGCTGATGCTGACAGAGGTGGGGGATATATTATAATGGCAAAACACCACAAAAGTCAACAATTTTCTCAATGTTCCCTGGCCCCTACTGCCCCTATATGGTCACAGTCTTTATCCACCTGAGCTTCTTGGCTTGCTAGCTAATTCTCTTTACTTGATCAAAGAATTGATCCTATAAATTTATTAATGGTTTGATTTGATCCCATGCAAGCTGACATTGTTAAGTCAATCAAACCTACAATTAACACTTCCACAATCAAGTGTTGTTAACTATCTCATTTCTTTTGCTTAGTTACAAAGCATGTAACAATCCTACCACTCGTCAGCTAATTATGAGTAAAATTCGCATACAACTTATTTCATACACCCATCTCTCTATTATCTTCTCGTGTCAGTCATGCAATATGTTTCACACACCTCTCTCTCTCTATCTCTCTCCTTGTGTCTTTTTCGCTAATTAAGCTCCTACAAAAATTCAATTTGGAGCTTTTTAATTTGCATTTCTTAGTTCATATATATACAGCTTTTGGAAAACGAAAGTTAGCTTTTCTTTCCCTACAGAACCAAAACCCAGCTCACAAAAATCTGCCAAAATCTATCTTGTGTTTTTAAAGGCTGTCTAGCATTATTTGCCTATCATTTATGATATTGATAGCACAAATTTTTAGATCATGGAATATATCACTACATCAGCCAGAGCTACATGATTATGACCTTACAAACCTTACAAAGTCTTCCCTAATTGTGCTTAAAATCTCTTTTAAGTGGATTACAAAGAGAAAAGAAACATGTTTAAGTGGAGAAGTGGGATTGCCACATATAAATATGGCTATTTAACTATGGTGGTTTCAAATGGGACACACCATCAATCAGATCACTAAGCAAGTGATGCAAGTTTTGCTACCACTTTACCCTCCAATTTCCTATTATTTTCTATCCTTATCCAATGATTGTTGTCATTTTCATTGGATACACATAATCTCCCTTTCAGACTAATAACTTAGTGGGATTTTATTGTGGCTTCAGATACGGACCCAAGCATAAGCAAAACCCTACAGCAGAGAACAATGTCATGACTTCTTATGCTAATTATACAAATATATGTGTAAATTTTTTTTTAATTAATATTGTAAAATTAACACGAAATGTCATGATAACAGTGCATCTATTCCATATAAGTTGCTATACTAAAACAACGTATTTGTTAGACTTTGACCTGTACTAAATTTAATGTGAAATAGTAAAAAATGTTTAGTTACATCATCCACCCAAAACATTCCCTTCTAGGCACATTATTAGTGGAAGGTTAGAATAACAATAAATATTCCTCATCTCACATCTCAAACAGTAAGTACAAATTACTGTTGTTAATTATGTTCTTCAAGTACCACTCTCATGATCTCTTCAAATTAGGAAATTCTAATCCATTTTAGTTCAATATTGACAATTTTAATCATTGCCCAACAAGCTCATTGGCCAACACTCACCGAAAAAAAAAACAAGCTGATTGGCAAAGAGAAGTTGATTACTTCAGCAACAGGCACCACCTGGTATATATTTTTTCAAGTATATTGGAGCACTACTATATGTTGTTTTGTTAGAAGAAGGTGTAACTTAAAGGGTAATTATATAGCTTTACAAGGATGGATTTCTTAATAACATTTTTACAATTTCTAAATAAATAAAATGATTAAAAGTGTCATCTAATATTAATGTTCTATTGTCAGACTCTTGTCGTTACACGTATACATTTTGCTTTTAGATAATTAATCTGAATCACACGTCATGACAGGTTTTATCTTGATCAATAGTTTAGAGTGTTTAAACGCACAATCTAACAAATTAAAATATTTTAACTAAAAATATGAGAAGAAAACATTGCTCGATTATAATATTATATATTATTTTCATCGTCATAATATATATCCATATCTTGGGCCCCAAGAATCATCGGTTCATATTATCTTTTAGGCCCATAAACCCTTAATGCTCTCCATCAGCATGATCCAACCGTGAAGTGCACACAACAAAAAAACAGGGCCGAATCCGTGACACCATTAAAGGGAAAAAAAAACAGAGAGACAAACACTTTTCCCCTGCTATAAATACCATAACCCACCACCTCCCTTTTCATCAGCTCAAATTTCCTCACCTTCTTTTCATCTACTCAAAAACCTTCCTAATTTCCAAAACTTCAATTAAAAGTATATATATATTTCAATTAATAACAAAAATATGAGAACCTTAACTGCCTTCTCTACTGCAATTCCGGCAGAAAAATATCCACCGGAATCATCACTGCCGCTAACTCCTACAACCATGGGGCAGCAGCAGCAGCGCTCGCCATGGCACTCTCCGGTGCCTTACCTCTTCGGAGGCCTGGCTGCGATGTTGGGTTTGATTGCCTTTGCTCTGTTGATCCTTGCCTGCTCTTACTGGAAGCTTTCGAGCCGGTTGGAGGACAGAGAGGGCGGCGAGGGTGACTTGGAGAGCGGCGGCGGCGACGAGAAAGGCGACGGGTCGAATAAATCAGTGAAGGTATTTGAGGAGAAGATTTTGGTTATTATGGCCGGGAATGAGAACCCAACTTTCTTGGCCACGCCAGTTTCCATATGCTCGAAAGCTGCTTCTTTCGGCGGCGGCGATGAGAAGGTGGTGGACGATCAGGGCATGAGTAAAGAAGGAGAGAACGAGGAGAGTTCCGAGAAAGTGAAAGAGGAAATGGGGTCCCGTGACCACGAAGTGCTCGAAAATATTCGAAACCAAGACGATGAATCGGAGACTCAGCCGAGGCGATTACAAGGAGAAGAAGTCCAACATGAAAACCAGTGAGCTCAACTCAGCTTGCTCTGTTTCAGTTTTGGCATGTTTTCTAGAGAGAGAGAGAGAGAATCAGACTGCTCTGTTCTTTCTTTTTTGGCTTCCTCTGTTTTCGTCTTCTTCTTTTCTTTTTCTGGTGGGGTTTGGGGGATTTTTATGTTTTTGATCCGGAAAATGTAAATTTTCGATGAGATTTATTAGTTTTGATGAGATTTGAAATTAAAACAGAATTAATTAGTTGATGTTAGAGGTTTTTGTTCTTATCTTTCCAGCTTAATTCTTAATTAGAAGCGTACTGTACTACTAATTAAGAAGGATCATCTATCTTTCTTTACCTTTCTCCCCACGTATTTTCCAAACATAGGAAAAGCATGGGTTGGAGCACAAGAAATTCCAACGATGCTCAGTTTCATTTCAACGTCTTAAGTTCAAATTTCTTGAACGACACTGAAGCAAAATTAAGAACCAAAAACAAAACTAATTACTCACCGAAACCATACTATTATTATTTAAATCTTCTCTTTGAATATCACTAACTCAAACATTATGGGAAGAAATTGATATAAAATGTTATTGTGTCAAGGAATAATGTTTTCTCAGAGACATTGTATTAAGATTTAAAATATATATATAATATCAAAGGAATAAAGCAAAGAAAATGAGGACATAT